>JAODAL010080971.1:0-12060 GCA_025379985.1 Phyllomedusa bahiana | reverse complement strand
AACATACTTTAAACCCCCGTTTTGAGACAACCTTTTAAATACAATTAAAAAGAGAAACAAAGACATGGTGGGATTCCATCCTTTTTTAAAAATGTGTTTTCTAGAATTAAAGTACTAAAAACCCTTGCATGTACAAAATAGCGGGTAAAAAAAAATTCCTCTAAAATTGTACAAGGGAGGTACAGGGAATCTTGACCCGAGGGAGGTTATTCAGAGGACAGGGAGTCGGGAGCACGGACCGAGAAAGAGTACAGAGACAATTTCCTCCAGCAACGTTGAGTAAAATAAGAAAAAGAAAGCCAAGAAAAAGGGCACCTGGGTGGAACAGGAGTTTTAAAACCACCAGTATTTCCAAGTGAAGCTCAATTGGTCCGCACTCATACGGAGGGGCAAGCACTAACCCAGGCAGGGAAAAGTATATGTCCAGTGAAACTAAAATGGTGGTTGAAAGACTCCTATTTCCGGCACTTTTTAATCTGTGGTCAGACAGGTTTAATGGTCATTTCTCGGTACAGGACAGATATAGTCAATGTCCAGTTCAACTTAAATGGTGGGTTTTAAAAAGACTCCTTTTTTCCCCACTTTTTAATCTGGGGGTCATGCAGGTTTGGGGCTCATGCTGTGGCCCAGGACAGGTATAGTCAATGTCCAGTGAAACTAAAATGGTGGTTGAAAGACTCCTTTTCCCGGCACGTTTGAATCTGGGGGTCATGCAGGTTTGGGGCTCATGCTGTGTTCCAGGACAGGGATATTCAATGTCCAGTTCAAGTAAGATGATGGTTCAAATCATACTGCCTTCTGGCACTTTTTAATTTGTGGTACAAGACAGGGATAGTGAATGTTGTGTGACTTTTTTTCTGTGGCTTTTATAAAACCCAAGTGTGTTTTCCTAAGATGTAGCACATATCCATTTGACTGTTGTGGATGTTAATTTTCCCGCTTCTCCAGCCCTGTTGGGGGTAAGAATGAAGTGGTTGTTGCTCTCCCATAGACTTTAAAAGGGCATTTGCTCATAATCGACTGCTCACTATCGACTATCTTGTCGATGATGGTCGACTATCGACCATCGACCGATGTCGATGGTCAACGTAATCGCTCAACACTAATAATAATTAATACACTGAACTACACTACTTCCAAGTTAGGTACTTTTCACATCTAAGTTGGGAGTTCCGTTCAGAACCTCCATTACACATTCCATCTGAAAAGATGGAAAAATAGCGCTGCACTATTTTTTCTAGTAAAAAGATGGATAGCATGGCGGAAAATTGATGGACCTCATTTTAGTCAATGGGACCATTGGATGCAGTGGGTGTCCATTGGAAAATGCATCCAGTTTCACCACTGCGATGGACGCTTCGAACTGAACCTTCAACACAGATATGAATCAGGCTTTAGGCTGTGTTTACCTATGTGAAATCGTTAAATATAATATGCTAGACAAGCTCCTGGCACATACATCAAATGTAGCCAAAGGCCATATTTACCTAACAAAGGCCAAAAGACCTTTACTGTGCTTTCTCATACGGGTGAAAGATACAATAAGTATAACCTGGATTTCATTTTATAGATTACTATTTAAATGACGTCTGATTGTTATTTATGTCACAATTCTATAAAAGCACAATCTATCCAAAGTAATAAAGCACAAACAGTTGTACTGTTCATATGTCTGAAAATTGAAAACATTCACAGCCCAGGGAAAAGAAAAATGAATGAAACATTGAATTTAATAACATGTAAATCTACATTTATCAGCAAAATAAATACTGAAAAAGATTTTGTGTACTGTAAAATTTGGTTTTCAAAAAGTTAGGACTTTTTTGTATTTTTTTGGGTAAAAAACAAAGTTTGACAAAAAAAGAAAACTGCACTTAAACACCAAAAATGAAGGGGAGCATTATGATTTGAGGCTGTTTTGCTGGACAATTTGAGATTATTGAGGTAATAATAAATTTAAAGCTGTATCAAAACATTTTTGGAAAATTTAAAAGGGCAACGTCCTGAGTAGTAAATAAATGAAAATGGTAAAAGAAGATTTGTTTTTGAATGGCTAAGTCAGAGTCTTGACCTTAATTCTATTGAAGGGTGTGACAGCCCTGAAAAACTGTGTACACAAAATCCTAAAAACTAAAACTGAAACACATTTGCAAGGAGGAATAGTCCAAAATTCTTCCTCAACACTGTGCAAACTTTTTGCAGACTTGAAAATTTGGTGGCAATGTTTACGCAAACAGGAAATCAAGTCATTACATTTTGGGATTCCAAAAAGGGGGGTTTTTCACTACAAAGATCATATCATAATGGGGGGAAAGTAAAATGAGCATTTTGCAAACATTTTTTATAGAAATATGACTAATCTTTGGGTTAAGAAAAATCAGCACCCTGAGATCGGGCCACACCCCCTTTGCTATGTTGGCTGTTTGATATTTTTTTACCCTTTTGGAACACCCCCCGGACAGGGGCAAACCCCCCTGTGAGTGATTTTCTGCCTATCCTCGTGCTTTCCCCCCTTGATTGTGGGAAAAAGAAAGTTAAACTAACTACCTAAAATTTCTGTGATGGCTGTGTCTTATTAAGGTGTCTGAGCCCTCTCTGTCTTATCTCCAATGGGCTTGTTTGAAGGATCGGGGAATTACGAGTCTCTGCTTTTAAAAAACACTCTCCCCCCTATAACACAGCTTTATAAAATTCTTTCCTCTCTAAAATCCTGCCTGAGGGATTTTTACATTTGTTTCATCATTCAGGCGTATGTATAACGTTTACCCAATGAGGTGTTTGGTTACAATAGTTGTGGGGGAAGGGGACAGCTCTCCCGGGATGGAACGCCATTGCAGGGGTCGCAAGGATATCCTCTCCCTTCCACTGCTCAAAGAAGTGTATAACCCGTCTTCGCTGAGGGGAAAACCCATCCATCGGGGGGTAAAGGGCATGCCCCTGTATTTGAAGCTGCAATAGACAGAAACAGCTCACATCTGCGAAACCGTGTGATGAGAAAACCCCTTCAATATTTCTTCTTGCACTGTGTAACTGTAATCAATGTGATTAATAAAAGTCATGAACAGTACAACTGTCCACGTCTTATTAAATTTTTAAATTTCATTTTCACCTTATGAACTTGGTGTTGACAGGTCAGTTCTAAATAGCTTTAAGGTAGTGCAGAATGCTCCAGAATGTATGAACCTGTTCTTCTGCAGCTCATGAATGCAGGCACATTGTTATGCATTGTTTTGGGTGTTCTAACTGTAATGCACCTAGGTTTGGCATCAAATAATCATAAATGTGTCTAATTCTACAAATGTGGTGCGACACGCCCCCAGAACGCCTCAAATCTATGGCGCATTAAAAGTGTCACGCAGTTGCTTATTGCGCCAAAGTTTGGAGTGCGATTGTTCATACAGCTATAGACAGGGCACTACAATTTTTGACACCCCCCAAAAACGGAGCAGCCCCGTTCATACATGTTGCCAATTGTGTTTGTCTATATTTTTGATTAAAATAACCCAACCACATTTTATTTTTAACATGGGAAAAAAATTGCAGGTATAGTGGTTCTTTTTGGGACAAACATTGATTTGTTACAGAAAGGGAGTGAAAACAAAAAAGAATTATTCCCCAAAACCCTTTACGACATTTGATATACAAATTGATGTATGGGTACGTCATGAGGATCCGCTTGTATATATTACAGCTGGCTCCATGCTGCATTGCTCACTCCGGCCACAGGCAATTAACCCTGGCTTCCGCGAACAATCACGATTGCGGTAGCTATGGAAAGACAGAGGGAGGGAGCCACCTCTGTCCTCATCGACACTGCCACGATATAAGCCGATGGCGCCGTGTTTGGCTTCTGGACTGCTTGTGACGTCACTATGCCTGTGGACATGGCCGGGATATGATTAAAGTTCCCTGGAAAGCAGTACACTATTTCTAAAGTCATGTTTACAACCCTAAGGACAAGTCAAAAAACTGTGATAAGTGCAAAAAAGAAAAACACACAAAAAAAAACAAAAAAAAACATGTACATCGCACTTTTCCTCTTTTCAAACGCCAATCACCCCAAAAAAGATAAAAAAAATAAAGTACACATATTTGATATCGTCGTGTGCATAACGACCTACCCTATAAAAGTGTCACATTATTTAAGCTGCACAGTGAGCATCATAAAAAAACAAAAAAACAGTTGCAGAATTGCAATTTTCATTCTTCACGCAGCACATAAAATAGAACAAAAAGCGATCAAAAAGTCAAATAAATGCCAAAGTGGTTTCAGTTAATTTCACCCAAAAATTCCTTACACAGCTCTGTATACGGAAAAATAAAAAAGTTGCGGCTATCTGAAGACAGCGATGAATAAATATTGTTTTAAACAATAAACTTTTTTTAAAGTGCTTCAGCATAAAATAAACTATATAACTTGGGTATTGTCGTAATTGTATCAACCCACAGAGTAAAACTTGTATTCTGCACGGAGAGTACTTTTAAACATAAAAAAAAAAAACACTAGTAGGGTTGCAGTATTTTCTTCACCCTGGCTTCCAAAAAACTGTTTTAAAAATGATTAAAAAGCCTTTTTGCAAAAAAAAATTATACCAATAAAAATCATACAGCTCTGTACACAGAAAAAAATAAAAAAGTTATGGCTCAGACTATGGTGATGCATAAATATGTTTTGCTTTTTGAATAAAAGTATTTTTATTGTGTAAAATCAGTAAAACATAAAAAATACAAATTTGGTACACTATGGAACACCCACATATAAGAAATTGTCGAACTTGGAAGAAATTGTGTAGCAAATTTAGGGCTGCTTTTTTACCGGATTCAATGTAAAAATTAAACATTTTCAGCTAAAATGGCAAACTGTTGGAAAAAAAAATATAACCATCTGTGGGGTCAATATACTCGCTACACCACTGGATATATTCCTTACGGGGTGTAGTTTCCAATATGAGCTTTATTTAGAGGTGTTTATTAAGTTTTAGCACCTTAGTGTGCCTGCAAACTTGTAATGGCGACTAAAGAAAATCGTAATGAAAATGAGACCCCAAAGTCCAGTAGGTGCCCTCCTACTATATGGCTTGTGGTTGAGCCAAATAGCGCACTAGGACCACATATGGGATATCTCTAAAAAACACAGAATTGGGGGAATCGATTGTGACATTTTCTTGGTCACATCTACCGTGTTCCAGTAAATAATGGATAAAAATTGAAAATCTGCAAAAAAAAGTTACATTTCACTTCCATTTTGCTTTAATTTCTGTGAAACTCCTATTGGATTAATAAACTTCCTGAATGCTGTTTTGAATACTAGAAGGGCTGCATCTTCTTAGGTGGAGTCGTTTATCAGGGGATGTAACATACAGGTCTCTCAAAGCTATGTCATAACTGGACTGGTCACAAAAAAAATCAAGCTTGCAAATTTTCTTGAAAATTTGAAAGATTAATACTAAATTTCTAAGCCCTCTAATGTTGTAAAAAATAAAATGACATTTAAAAAATTATGCCAAACATTTAATTTTTTTTTTTTTACAAATAAACAAAGATTGTATGAGCCAAAATTTCGTACTATCTTAAAGAACAACGTGTCCTGAGAAAACCGTGTCTAAATCACATGGATAGGTAAAAGTATCAAAACATTGTACTTACATAAAGTAACACGTCAGATTTAAAAAATGGGGCTCTGTTAGAGAGGTCAAAGCTGGCTGCGGTGGTAAATCGTTAAGGATTAATGTAAATTCAACTAGCCTTTCCATTTCCCCTGATATCCTCTTTTCATAAGGTGTTATATAGTTGGGTTGTATTTTGCTAAATACACATTAAAAAATACATAGACATAAATGATGTTGCATGGATAAGTGCTTGAAGATAAAATTCCATAATCTTCTAAATACAGCATAGCAAGAGAATGGCTACTCAAAGAAGTGCTTGGGTATATTATTTCTGAGTTAAATGCACACGGTCTTTGACTGGTCTTCAGCACTCCAAGGGTATATTCACACGATGTACTGCGGCGCAGTACATCGTGTGTTTTCGAGGCGCGGGGGGCTGACAGCCCGCCAGTAACATTAACATGAATTACTCGCAGCCGCGAATAAGTGACATGTCACTTATCCTCCCGCGCGTACAATACAATCGTATTGTATGAGCGGGGAGAGGAGGCGTAATCCATAGTTCTCTATGAGAACTATGGATTACAGTAATTTCACCACGCATCTCGCCCGTATTAGAGCGCAAATACGCGGCAAAATGCGTGCCAAAACCACGCTGTGTGAACATACCCCAAAAGTTAAAGAGCAGCTCATGAAACAAGAATGATCGGGGTTCTGCAGTAATGCTATACAAGAGCTACATCAAGACTAAAACGGCTGAAGCGGGAATAGGCTTGTAGAATTGTGACAACAACAAATTCTAGCAAGCACCATGAGTTCCAAGCAAACGTTGAATACTAAGACTCTTTTATCTCTTCAAAATGCACTGAATACTGTATCTGATGACTTTTGAAGCACTTGAGGACCAAGGCTTGACTAATTCCAAGTAGTTCACTTACTTTTTCTTACAGTGCACATATACCTCTTACATATAGGCATAGAATGATGTGAACAAAGTTTTACTCTGAATGTTATAAAAAGCAACAGTCCACGTTTATCAATGCATTTGCACATTTTTAATGCACTTTGCTCCAAAAATCTTATCTGCTGCATGACATAATTATTAATCATTTTCACAAGAATTAAAATCCATATGCACCATAAACATCAGCTTTCTGAAACTAAACATTGGGCATGGCTTACTGCTTAGCCAGGATTTACACACATTTATTAAATGTGACTCTGTAAAAAAATACAAATAAAACAAAGGTCCCATCTCTGCTCCTCGTGGCCAATGGCATCGAAAAAGTGCTGTCATTTTATCCAGTGATAATTTGATGGCAGTGCTATATGTTTTAAAAAATGTCTCAAACAAAGGACAAGCAATTGTAAATCTGTCACAACATATGTTAATAAATTAGCCTTGCTTTATCTCAAATGATGCCACATAAATATGGACCATAGAATTTGCAGACTTGACGTAGATAGAACCTGGAACTTGGCTTCTGAAACATCTGGCAAACAGCTGATATTGCTGGAAGAAGTGGGTGTCCACTGCAGAGTTATAGTATTACAAGGTACTTACAGTATTCACATCAAGGGTGACCATGTAATACATGGCCAGATCATGTCCACACAGGCAGGAACCTTTCTTTCTTAGATCTTTCTCATCTGCTTATAGATTTATCCCCTTATTGTTAATGCCCTGTGTATCTTACATATTAATTTATGTCCATCAAATAGTACAGCCCACTGCCATTATACAAATAAGGCTGACATTGTCTCTCTTATTCTGCTGTGGTAAAAGAATTTAAAGGATACTGACTAGTTAATATCTCTTTTGTAATGTCCATATTTTCTAATTGGGATTTTAGACATTTGTTACATTTGTGAGGCAACCCTAATTGTCTAGTTAAAACTAAACAGTCATGTCACATGACTCTATTTATACTTAGTTTATTATTATTACTTTTATTAGAAATAATTATAATAATAGTAGGGACTTGACATCTAAAAGTTTATACTGCAGAGGATTCTGTGACTTGCACAGTGTGATGTTGGGTGTACCAAGTAGAGGAGGGGGAAATGAAGCTGTCTCATCCAAACTCACTCCACTGTGCCCTGCTCTTGTTTTAAATGGCCCTATTAAAGCACAATACTACGCACCTACTCTCAATAACTGATTCTAAGTGTATATTATTTTTGATCATACACCAGTTTAATCTACTGATACCCTTTCCACATTATTTAAGTTATAAACAGATTGTGTCATAAATATTACATTTGAGAGACTATTAAATTATTTTTTTAACGTGAAAATCTCAGTAACATGAGATTTTGAAGTAATTACACGAAGGTAGAAAGATGTCTCTCACGGTTTACATGCTAAATACTACCACACTATGCAGCAACCATTTATTTGCACTAAACCATGACCTGGTTTATCAGTTTGTTCAGCTGGTCGATGAACAGTCTCTTTAAAGCCAGCCATTTTAGAGATAATGCATACTTACTTTTTTGTGGCTCTTTAACACTGATGGAGTAACAAAAGCTTTGTCACAAAGATCACACTTGTACTTCTTATGGCCATCATGTACAACTTGTATATGGACATTTAATGTGTCTTTCCTTTTAAATGTAGCGTCACAATGATCACACTTAAAAGTTCGTTCACCTTAGATGCAAAAGGAGAAAAATGAGCCTGATATTAACATCACAGCACTGTAATAAAAGTCACAGATTGGGAACACCATTAGATGAATTCAGCTCTTTGTATCACTGAGTGGTACATGAAATATAATCTGATAGGCAAGAGATGACTAAGAATAAACCTGATACAGTTTTTCTACCATTCACTTGCTGTTTGGTAGCATATTTTTCATTTTCCTATCTGCTGACTTGGGTTTCAGCAATAAACACTTTATAGCTGTTGGCTTCTAGCTATTTCTGATTCCGAATTGCCAAAATACATCCACAATCACCCTAAGTGTGCATTTTGAATCAATGGGAGGGGAATAAGAATAGGTGCTCTGACAGCAGTTTATGACATCCCGCGAGGTAACAGGATGGGGCAAGTTGAATTGATCCTGACCAATCGTCTTTTGTTATGAGGTCTGCTGTTGGGAGCAGTCGGCTGCCCTTATACACATTAAAGTGTTTGATGATCCCTCAAATTTATTGCACTCTTGCTTTCTCCCATCTACTGCCTTCAATATGTCAAGTTCTACTCGCAAATGCTTGACCAGTGATCGTTTTACTTCAATCTTCTGTCTCAGAATCCATCACAAGCCATTCACTTGCTCCTGCTTTGAATTTCAGTCATCGACCTAAGTTGTTAGTTATCACTTAAAACCTCTTGCAAAGATTTCAATACCATGTCAGCAAAATGATAGTGCTTGGTATTTTTTAGCTTTGTGATCTAGCTAATAACTGAACTGATTTGAAACAAAATCGGATAATTAGCAATAATTTTACAAATCAAGATATGTTTAAGATCTATAGAGCAGAAGAACTTGGGAAAAGTAACCACATGTACCTTAATGGAGGACAGATGGATGATAGTGTCCAATTGGAAAAATATGTCTGTTCTGTGTTTGTGATGTGTCCTATGGAGGATTTGTTTTGTGTTGGAGATAGAAGACATTTTCTTTTCCTTCATCATCAGTGGAGCCAACATAATAAATGTGTGGTTTGTGTAGACTCTATAGGATGTTTATAGGTCTATTCATCAAGACTTCTTCTTGATCTCACCAGGACATTAATAAGATGTCTTCCTGGGCTATTATTAGGAATCTATAGAAAACTATAACATTTTACATGCTTTCTTTTTAAAAACATCAAATGCATTGCTCAATATAGTCTTTAACTATGACCCTAATATTTATTATCGTACAAAACTAGGGTTTGACTGTAAGCTATCAAGACTACAAAGGAATCTTAGAAATGGAGACAGCTGATATATTATCACTGTACATTTTTTTCATGTTTGGCTGTACATGGAAAATAAAAAAGCATCAAAACATTCAATCTAATTCAATATATCATTAAATGTAAGCGCACCTATGACCCTGGGGAACACTGAAAAATTTTAAACTGAATTTGCTTTCTTAAACAACTCCCTGGCACAGCTTGATAAGGCACTGTTCAGGTCCCCTTCTATTAGCCACAGTAGAGAGCTTCTACAAAGAGCAGCTCTACTCCTAAAGCAAAGCTTCTCTATCGTTTTCTAATGGTACCTCACCAGCTAGATAATGGAGATGCCTGGACCAGGATTGACCCTAGTTCATGCCAAATTTTTAGGAATTCCCACAATTTATAATGAAAATATAAAATGTGTGTCCTGAACCAAGAATATTGTAAAGTAGATTTTTGAAACCCTGACATATACAAAATTAAGTCACGTTACTAAACCAGAGATTACTGAATCTAAAGTCTTTTCAGCATACAATAATTTTTTTGTCTCAACAACAACTGGGGTGGGAGAAAATGTATGTATTGTACTTAAGAGGGTAAGCCCCCGATAGGTAATTCCATCCTTTTTAGGACAATCACTCCTTCTTGACAGGGCTGGGATAAGTGAAGGGACAGTACTACCACCAAAAGTTTGCCTTAGTGAGAATTATCTTTTTTTGATGTGAAGGTGCAATTTCTTTCTGTATATACACCTTTCCTTTACGATTCATTCTAAATTCTGTTGGAATTTAAATATTTTATTGATCGAAGTAAAAGTTAAAATTGTTTTTTTTAAATAAGGGGATTTTTTTAAAAAAAAAAATATTTGGGAGTGATTTTTATTGTAGCCCAGATATTTGGATCATTCTTTTTGCTCAGTGATTTATTTCATCTGTGTAGTACATTAGAAATAAATATTCACCAGCACATCTCCAGAAGGCCATTTATATAACAGAAACGTTATAAAAATCTGTTCCCTGATAATAGCAACACATGGAGATTATATTGGTCAAATAATTTAAGTGGTATAATTAAAGTGGTATTTTTATTATAGATATAAATGGCTTATCAATATGTCTACTAGGTGCAGGTGCCACCTCAAATGGAGAGTCCCGGCCACCTCTCCATTAAAAAAGAGACAGGAGCATGTTCCAGAGTTGGGACTCACACCTATTAGACATTGATGGCCTATCCTATCAATAGGTCATCAATGTCTATGGTGAGACAACCCTTTTAAATTATAGTAAGTTCTTTTTTAGGGGGCACAGAATGCATGTACGTTTGGGAAATATAGCAAACATAGTTAATTTGGACATAATTTGCCCTATTGTTCCCTATAGATCCATCTTGTAGGCCCAGAATGGGCCCAAAGCATGATGTGAATACATCCTTAGAAAGAAAATGCACTGGTTTCTCTTGTGCATCCCTAAAGCTCATTTGAAAATGAATGTTTTATAACCCAATACAAGGGCTATCCAAAGGAAAAATTTATTTTCCTGGGCATATGGAAAATCTGTATGAGGACACAAACATCATGTTCCTCTTATAGTAATGTGTCTCTTATAGTAAAGGTCTTCACTTATTTGGTAGAAGAGCTATCGTGCACAACCAGGGACCAATCCATAGTGTAACTTTAAACTCTGCACTTCTTATAGTTTTGCTCCTAATCATCATGACTGTCTTAAGAACATTAAGGACCCCTGGGCAAACCAATGCTCTGTTCCCTGCCCAAGCACATGATATCACACCAGTCCACACCTCTATCCTCACCCAAGCATGTGGCATCACACCAGGCCATGCCTCTATTTTCACACAAGCATGTTTAATTACACCTAGCCATTAACTAGAACAGCCTAAAATGGCCTACAAGGCTGATTAAAGAGCTGATAGCATCCTGAAGATCCTCA
The DNA here is from genome assembly GCA_025379985.1 of Phyllomedusa bahiana. Lineage (NCBI taxonomy): Eukaryota > Metazoa > Chordata > Amphibia > Anura > Hylidae > Phyllomedusa > Phyllomedusa bahiana. The sequence goes on along the minus strand of JAODAL010080971.1, from coordinate 614 downwards.
GAACATACTCTCATCCACAGAGGGCCCCTACGATCTTGCCTAGTTTTCTCAAAGGATAAGACAGCCTCCTGCTGACTATATCATATCAGCCTGTTAAGCCAGAGCCAAGATTGTTTTTGTACTGTGGCCGCAGCAGCCAGACTGCAATGGGTTCTCAACCTCAAAAAATGTTACTTTTATTTACTCCAAGAATTATAGAATAACATCAAAAAACAAACACACAAGGAATAAGGCATGCCTCCTTAGCTGCACTTCACCAATAAATGGGTAGCACCTAATACTACATAGTAAATTATATTTAGCAAATTAAAACTAGGTTTCTTTAAATTCTCATACCACCTAACCTTATAAAAAAAAGACTGCTGCAATTGTTTCCCCACAATAATGGCCATCAAACTGAGGATGCATAGATAGAAAAAAACGCACCATAGAAAAAATAGTCAGCAGCCCATCCCAAAAGGTATCAGTAACAGTTTATTTGTTAAAGCTTTTTTTCTTTTGTTACAGTGACAAAGCTGAATAAATCACACATTGCATGATAGTCAATGTGTATTCTCTAACTAAAGGAAGTTCTAGTATTGAGGGGAATAAGGAGAAGGTTGTCCTTCATCCTT
>JAODAL010080970.1:0-12060 GCA_025379985.1 Phyllomedusa bahiana | reverse complement strand
TTTTCCCCCTTTGACTTGCTTTTTGCCTCTTTCTCTCTGCTTTTCTGCCTCAACAAGCATGTATGTGCAGTTTTAAAGAAACCTCAGGTCTGCCATGCCAAGGGGCCCATCGGGGGTTTCCTGTTTCCCTGTGGGCCAGTCCGAGTCTGTCCCTCACAACTGTCATAATAATACCCTGGATCACCACTGCCTACACTCAGGACCCTAATATGTATGATTAAGACTTTAGGTAGGGAACTAGCAGTGTTGGACTGGAGGCAGGGGGCCTGGGACCCATCAGATTAATTGATCCTTGGATCCCACCAGAGTAGTTGATTCTTGGGGCCCACCAGATTAGTTGATTATTGGAGCCCACCAGTGGGTTTGATTCTTGGGGCCCATCCCACATGACTGCACATGCCTATTGCAATCTGTCTCTTTCTTTCTGCCTCATTTTCACTCTGAAAAGTAGCCCCAGGCCTGCCATGCCCGGGGGTTTCTACTGCTCAGCTGTAGTTCAGTTGAGACATGGGATCTAGCCATGTGCAAAAATGAGGGCCTCATGCCGCAGCAAGACTATAGAGTTCTCCGTGCACATAACCGGATGTCAGGGCATATGTCACGGACGGCACCGCGGTCCGTCCCCCGTGCTGTGGGCGCGTCCGTTCCCCGACCCTCTCTCCAGTACCGGGGGTGAGTGGCCTCGCGGTCCGGGCCCCCGGAGGTCAGATACTCACCCGACCTCGCTCCTGACTCCAGGCGCGCCTGTGCCGGCTGGAATGCGCGTACCCACTTCCTAGGGCGCGCACGCGCCGGCCTTCTCAGATTTAAAGATGGTGGGTCCCAAGCTCCGGTTACCGCTACCATCGAAATTCAAAGGGGACTCCTAGCAGTACCGAGGTTTCATCACCCAGTGCTCTATGCACATTGAATTAATGGCGGACCAATTCCCCACGGAGCGTTCTAAGGTGGCTTTCGTGGTCAGCTTGCTTCTAACCCTGTGCCAGGGGGGCTCATCTGTGGTGCACCTTAGCTTCAGAGTTAGCCTGGAACGAGGCCGCCCTGTGTGCCATCTTTAAAAGGGGTCTCTCGAGTAGGATTAAGGATGTGCTGGCTGCGAGAGACGTCCGTCTTCCCTCAGCGAGTTAATTCAGTTGTCTACCCGCATTGACGTGCGTTTCGCCGAAAGGCGAGAAAAGTTTTGGCAAGAACGAGAGGTAGCACGGCCACGCCGGTTTCCACATCTGGCTCCAGTATTCCAGAGGCAGCCTATGCATCCGACACCGCTCCCTTTTGAGAATCCCATGCAGGTCGACCAGGCTCAACTCTCTGAGCAAGAATTGGCCCGACGTCGGTTAGGCAACCTGTGGCTGTACTATGGCAGCCCTGAGCACCTCTGGAGGAATTGTCCCCAACGCCAAAACGTCCGGGAAACTTCCGCACCTAGGGTCCATGGGAGAGGCGTCCCTAGGTGCAAATTCCTCCTCTCCATGCCTGATGATGCCAGTATAGGTCGTGACTGATGCTGGACTCTCGTTTCGGGTCTCTGCCTTCCTGGACTCTGGCTCGGCCGGGAACTTTATACACCGCTCCTTAGTGTCGCAGTATCGCCTCCCGGTGGTGCGTCTGGAAAAGCTGCTGGTCATCTCCTCGGTCAGCGGTGAGCTGCTAAGTGACACTATAAAATTCATCACCAAGCCGCTGTCTCTCCACGTGGGAGTCCTGCATAAGGAGAAGATCTTCTTCTACGTGTTACCACACTCTTCTTCGGTGGTTCTCCTCGGGCTTCCATGGCTGCGACTCCACTCTCCTACTCTAGACTGGACGTCGGGAGAAGTCACTCTCTGGGGTCCTAACTGCCTGAGCCGTTGTCTGGTGGCACCTCGCCCGGTGCTTTCCGGCTTTCGCACAATTCCCCGTGAACCATTGCCCGGGCTACCCGCTGTATACCAGGAGTTCGCCGATGTCTTTTCTGAGAAAGAAGCAGAGATCCTTCCCCCTCATCTACCATATAATTGTCTGATCGACCTACTGCCGGGTACCAGTCCTCCCCGGGGTAGAGTCTACCCCTTGTTCATTCCTGAGACACAAGCTATGTCTAAATATATCCTGGAAAATCTCCAGAAGGGGTTCATATGAAAATCCTCCCCTCCCGCAGGTGCGAGATTCTTCTTCGTGGAAAAGAAGGATGCTACCTTACGGCCCTGCATTGACTATCGGGGACTTAATAAAATCACGGTAAGAATCGGCACCCTCTGCCGTTGATCACAGAGCTCTTTGATCGCCTACATGGTGCGAAGATTTTCTCCAAGTTGGACTTGAGGGGGCCTATAACCTGATCCGTATCCGTAAGGGCGATGAGTGGAAGATGGCCTTTAACACCAGGGACGGGCACTTTGAGTACTTGATCATGCTGTTCGGCTTGTGTAACGCCCAACTCTTCCAGGAGTTCGTGAACAACATCTTCAGGGATCTCCTGTATACTTGTGTCGTGGTATACCTGGACATCATCTTGGTATACTCACCCGATCTGGAGACTCACCGCGTCCACATCCGCCAGGTTCTGAGGCACCTCTGTGCTAACCGCCTGTATGCCAAGTTGGGAAAGTGCATCTTTCACCAAACCAGCCTGCCATTTCTGGGATATATTATCTCTAACCAAGGTTTGCGAATGGACCCGGCAAAGCTGTCTGCTGTTTTACAATGGCCTCACCATATTGGTCTTCGGGCCATACAACGCTTTCTGGGGTTTTGCAATTATTACCGACAGTTCATCCCGCACTTTTCTACACGGGTAGCTCCCATTGTGGCCCTCACGAAGAAGAACGCTAACCCGCGAAGTTGGCCATCCGAGGCCGAGGAGGCGTTCATGAAACTGAAGACTGCCTTTGCTTCCGCTTCTATCCTGTCGCGGCCGGACCCTGCAAAACCGTCTGTCGGAGTCGGTGCGGTCCTCACGCAAAAGGGAACGACGGGTAAAACGGTCACTTGCAGATTCTTTTCCAAAACGTTCTCGCCGGCGGAAAGAAATTATACGATCGGAGACCGGGAGTTATTGGCCATCAAACTGGCCCTGGAGGAATGGCGTTATCTGCTGGAAGGTGCTCGACATCCCATCTGCATCTATTCAGATCACAAGAACCTCCAGTACCTCCAGACGGCCCAGCGACTTAATCCACGCCAAGCTAGGTGGTCGCTCTTCTTCTCCCGGTTTAATTTCCAGATCCACTTCCATCCGGCGGAAAAGAATGTGAAGGCAGACGCCCTGTCACGCGCTTCCGACGTGGTCGCTGAAGAAGTGACCCCAGAGCACATAATACCCCCTGAGCGTCTTGTCTCCGCAGCTCCTGTTGACCTCTGGAATGTCCCGCCTGGGAAGACATACGTGAGCCCCGCACTCCGCAAAAGGATCTTGCAGTGGGGACACTGCTCATTGGTGGCCGGACATCCCGGTGCTCGTAAAACTTGCCTCCTTATCACGCGATTCTATTGGTGGCGGGACCTCGCTAAAGACGTCAAAGAATTTGTTGAGGCCTGTGTCACCTGTGCCCGTAACAAAACGCCTCGTCACAGACCGGTCGGGCTCCTGCATCCCCTGACAATTCCTACCAGTCACTGGTCGCACGTGGCAATGGATTTTATAACCGATCTTCCCCCTTCTTCTGGTAACACCGTGATCTGGGTGGTTACGGATCGGTTTTCTAAGATGGCACATTTTGTCCCATTGCCAGGCTTACCCTCCGCCCCGTGCCTGGCCAACCTCTTTTTTCTCCACATTTTTCGTTTACACGGGATGCCCCTGCAAATTGTCTCTGATCGTGGAATCCAGTTTGTCTCCAAATTCTGGCGGGCCCTCTGTTCTCAGCTTCAGGTGAAGCTTGATTTCTCCTCAGCCTACCACCCCCAGACGAATGGCCAGGTGGAAAGGGTCAACCAGGTCCTGGGTACCTACTTGCGCCATTTTGTCTCGGCACGTCAGAATGACTGGTCCAACTTGCTTCTGTGGGTGGAATTTTTATATAATTCCCTAGACTCTGAATCAGCCAGTGCCTCTCCCTTCTATATTGTGTACGGTCTGCACCCCCGCCCACCTCTCTCACTAGCATCTCAGTCCGAAGTCCCTGCCGCGGATACGTTGGTCCGCAACATGAAGGCCATTTGGGCCCTGTCCCACCAGTCACTGCTCCGTGCTTCGGCACGCATGAAGACTCAGGCAGATTAGAGAAGGAGCCCCCCTCCAACTCCCAGTTTTTTCTCCAGGCGATAAAGTGTGGTTATCGGCCAAATATGTCCGGCTTAAAATCACAAGTTATAAATTGGGTCCCCTCTACGTGGGGCCATTCGAGGTGCTTAGATGTATAAACCCTGTGGCTTATAAATTCCAACTCCCGCCTTCCATGCGCATCCCGAACTCCTTTCACGTTTCCCTTCTCAAACCCCTGGTCCTGAACCGTTTTTCTTGTAGGGCAGCCCCTCCATCTCCTGTGGCGGGTGCCACTAACAATTTCCAGGTAAAGGAGATCCTGGATATGAAGGTGTCCAAGGGGAAACTGTATTTTCTCATCAATTGGAGGGGGTTCGGGCCCGAGGAAAGGTCATGGGAGCCGGAGGACAACATTCTGGACCGGGAGCTTGTACGAAGGTTCCTCCGGGCTGGAAAGAGGGGGAGGCCAAAGAGGGGGGGGTACTGTCACGGACGTCGCCGCAGCCCATCCCCCGATCTGTGGGCGTGTCCGTTCCCCGACCCTTTCTCCAGTACCGGGGATGATTGGCACTGCGGTCCGTGCGCCGGACCGTGGGCGCACTTGTCCCCCGGAGGTCAGATACTCACCCGACCTCGCTCTTGATTCCACGCACGCACCGGCCTTTTCAGATTTAAAGGGCCAGCGCGCCGGTAATTGGCTGTTGCCGGCCGCTGACCCTATATAATTGCTCCTCCTCCGGCAGTCCTCTGCCGGATCTTTAGTGCTCTTGGTCCTATTGAGAAAGCGTTTGCCTCGTCTTGTGATTCCTGTGTACCGTACCGCCTCGCTACCGTCCTCCGACCACGAACCTCTGCCGCCTGCCCTGACCTACCACCTGTCCCCGACTACGAGCCTGCCTTACGATTTTGTACCATGCTTACCCTTGGCTGCCACCGCAAGCAAGTCCCGCAAGTGGAAGCGACCTGGTAGTTTCCCGACGCAGCAAGTCCCTCCCGCTTTGCGGCGGGCTCTAGTTAAAACCGGGTTCTACTTAGACTCCGCTCCCTGGTGTGGGCTTTCACCATCGCTTGCGGCGGTCCAGCGGATCCACTACCGCTACCATTACAGCAGACTTAGGCATTATCCCAGCGCCGCCCACAATAGTAGGCAACTAGAGAACAGTCTGGCTTCCCGGAAGCTTGACAACGTTTACATGAGCCTGGTGGGACCCCTCTTTTGTCTTCTGGATGTTCCGTGAGAGTTAGCATATATGTAGATGTAGTATAGTGTTTTGAATAACATATGACAACCCTTGTGGGGAAGGATCATGTCAGGATAGAGCCAGACGGGTGGCTCTGGAGGTATACCAAAGCAGTGCTGGGTGGCACTGCCTTCTTTCACTCCCTTGTTTGTATGGCTCCAAAGACTTTTACTAGGGTCAGAAATGATGAGAGATTTCATGTGCCCATGTAGTTTTCTCTCTGCATGAGGAGTGTGCTGGTTGGTTGCTGTGTGGCTCGTGTTCCCCTACTTCCCATCAAAGCTTTGTTTTCATCAGAAAACAGTGTCATTTCTGTCTACATCCCTTACATTGTCACATCTGTCACTTTGTGGTCAGGCGGGCATGTGTCACTTCCTCAGTGATGCAGACTGGTGTAGCAGCAGACTGATAGCCTTGCTGCATTACTCATCTCCCTTCATCTCATAATAACTGCTTGCCGCATAGTACATGTTGCTTTCCCCTTTCCATGCCGGTTTCAATAGTAAAGGCATTAAGAGGCACATGAGGGGGTTAAAAAGAAGGTGCTGTTTAAATGTTAGCTAGTTTTGTAAGGCACCACCCTAGGTACTACACCGCCAGTGCCTAGTGGTAAATACTTCAGTAGTATCAATGGTACCACATACCCTCTATATGGTTCTGGGTGCTTGGTGGAAAGGTTAATCAAAAAGTGACATGAATCCTCTGCACTCTATGCATTCAAGAGAAACCAATTTTTATTAGCAATTGTAAGCACAACTCTCTGTGAAATAATTGCTCAAGCCTGATTTCTTAAAATGTAGATATTCCAGATGGGGAAACATCATTCTGGCCCAAAAGAGTCTGTTTATATCTGAAGAACGAACAGGGAGGGAAGCAATGATTGAGTGGTTCACCATTTGGCTTTTTGTGTCACCAGCCACCCAACTATTGCTTCCTTCTACAGTGTATAAGAAGTACACAACAAATATAACTCTAGTATTGTTCTGTACTGACTTTCACGATGCACAACGCAGTTCAAGCCATGCACGTGTCGGCGCTGCCTTCCCAGACTCCCCTGCCAATATCTACTCACCTCTCTGCGCTCCTCCTTTGCTCTCATCTCCTGTTTGTAACCGGCATGTGCCCCCTTCTCCTGGTGTGTTGTCATTATTGATATTCCTACATTGATCTTGACCTCTGTGTTCCTGTACGTTTTGCTGTCACCTGGTCCCAGTGACCTTCTGCTGTTATCCGCCGCCACACCAGACTTCTACCTGCTGTGGTACCTTCTGCTATGCCAGTCTACCACCTGCCTGTGACCAACCATCTCTGTGTGTGCCTTCTACGCCTGACACTTCAGCTGTCACTGTGAGTGGCCACATCAGGGGTAGCGACCTGTTAGTCCTCCGCAGCCAAGTCCAACCTGCTTTGTGGTGGGCTCTGGTGAATAACGAGGAGTTTTTTAGATTCCACTTCCTGAGGTGGTCTGCAACATCTCTCGTGGTGACCTTACGGATCCCCTACCTGCATAACCACTATTTGTGACACTGAGATTTAGACCATTTTGTATTATCCTGTAATAACTAGCACTTGTCTATAGTATGAGTCCTAAAATTGCTAAATCATTGCACTATGACAGCCACTTAGAGGTTCAAAGTGAATGTACAGTGAATAATTTTCCTATGAAACACAGAGGGTTAACAGGTGATATACACAGCTCTAACTGGGGGGAGGGGAGTAATATAAGGACAGCCAGTTGGAGTGAGCTGAAGGGGTATAAGCTGTCCTCCATTATCAGGGCTTTGACAGCAACTTGCAGCACCACAGAACCCAATCAGGAAACAAGTAAGAGAGAGAAGCCAGTCATCAAGGAACCTCTAAGTACAGACTTGGAGTGAATTTTTGTGATGTGGAGTCCTGAAGAGAACTCACACTTAGGACTAGGTCCCCTGGCCTCATGTCTGACCCAGCAGCTTTCCGCAGCTGACATACTACTTTGGTGATAAGATAGAACTATAAATCCAAGATATACTGCACCCTCCTATTGAGACTCACAGAGTATGCATTAGATTATTGCTAGCAGTGGACCTTTGTGTAGAGAGTACTGTAGCTCTAAGGGTACGTCCACATGTCAAGTAAAATCTACTCATCGGATTCTGTCATTGAAAACCGCCTCTTCTGATGCGTTTCTCAACAAGTATTTACATGGTATTGCATGTGGAAGTCATTTTACTTATTCGCGGTTAACAGACAGAAGTGAGTCCTATACATTTCCCTGTGCTTTTGGATGCGGATCCGCATTAAAAACCACATACAAATGTTTTAGGTGCATTTTCAGCCATTCCCATTGACATTTATAGTAAGTTTCCATGCATTTTCCACGTGGAACGTGATCAATGAATGAACATGCTCAAAGTTTTTGTACAATGTGAAATCAACTGCCGAAAATACGCATTGTGTGAACTACAACACATTTTTTCTATTGAGGTCAGTGGAAATGGTTTAATGAGACGATTATTTCAAGTCCAAATCCAGCCAAAACTACCCTATGTAGTTTGTATAAAGTGAAAACTTGTGGAGAAACACCAGGTCACCTTGAATGAGAGGTAGTCCTCTGTAAACCCATGTGCACAAGACCGTGTTCCAAGACACGCAATGACAGCAACTGAAGTAGGTAGGAGGTCGGCATCAGGAGTATGAATAATGGGAGGAAATTTATTGTAGCACAAACAGTACAAAAGTGCAAATAAAACACAGTGCGGAGCCAAGCAGGGAATCAGTGAGGGAAGACTCTCTTTGTATAAAGTGCCTCTCTGTGGCTAAAGATTTGTGTCTCCATACTGGTTGATGTTGGAGAATTTGCGTACTGTTTTCTGTTGCAATAAATAGTCTGTCTTTACCTCACATCTGTGTCTCTGTTCTTAATTGAACCTTTTACCATCAGAGGCATCTCAAATTCCATCAAGATCAAGGGTTGGCTATGCAGGATGTGCTTTAGGGGGAAAATACCATCACACTATCATCAAGTGTGCACCCTCTCTCAACAACTATAGAGATTATGAGAGGAGTAGTAGTCGCCACTTTGGATCCTGTGACATCAGTTACCACTATTCCCATCCTCTCCCTTGCCCTCACTGTGTTGATGCCCTTCCCTCTCCACTCTCCAGATTAGGCCTATTTGAGGCTGAAAAGTCACCCCAGTTGGAGCTCCTGCACCCTCATATAGCAGTGTTGACCAAATATGACATGGTCATGCTTACAATGGCTGTTTTACTTATTTGTAGTGCTGTTCTTCAGATTTGGGTTAATGTCAAATTCGATTTAAATTTTGGTCTAAAAATAAAAAAAATAACGCAAGTTGGTTTTAGGGTTTGCTTCAGGGTTTTTAAAGGTTAACTTACCATTCTGCCGCATTTCAGGTCTACATGACATCTCTGTTACATTAACCAGAAATGATGTAGGACCAGAAGAAAAGCTGCACTGGGAACCACAGCAAAACTGGAGTACTGTAGAATGGTAAAACCCCTAAAAAGTCTCAACTCTAACCCAATCCCAAGGGATATGCTTACAGCTGAGGATTAGGACCAGAAAAGAAATTTCTACACAAGTTCAAATGCATGTTGAACCGAACAGTGACAGACAGATACGAACACTACTACTACTATTGCTACTACTATTTGCAAATAAAAAAATGGTTTCTCTTGAATGTATAAAAAATTCCCATGGATTCAGTTAACTCAGTGTTAAATACAGACCGAGCCTATCCACACTGTGCAGTTACCCCATCAATGTGCTCTCTTTCCCCCTTACACATTGCCACCTTGCTGAAAATTATTTTCTTCAAACGACTAAGATCATTACAAACTGCTCTATAAATTGTGTTGAGCACTGCCGAGGAAAATACCCATCATCCTCTCCTCCCTCACCTCTTCTGCTTTCACAGCCAGCAACCTGCAGGTGTAGTGCAGATACTGTCAGAATCTAACTCCTATAGTGTTTCAATATCAGTAGGGGGCAGCATCACTGTGAAATGCTGCCACCTACTTGACACAATATTTCTGCCTGCTATAAACTGAACATAAAATAATTAATTTTTGTGACTGTCTGCACATGTGTCCCCTCTCTCCATCCAGATCACTATGCAGCGGAACAGGCTTTCAAGAAATTGGGGCAGATTTATCAATAGTGTCTTACTTTTAGACAGTGTAAAGTTAGACTAGAGAGTCCTACAATGCTCCATATTTATCATAGTGTTGATAAATCTGGTGCAGGTTAGTACTGTCTAGTCTAAGTTTCTACCATCTTTAAGTTGGCTTACTTTAATGCCAGAATTTGGTCGCAGATTCTGATGCATTTTTTGTCGCATTTAAGCCATGCCCCCTTTCCCAAGACGCCACGCCCCCTTTGTCAGACGAGGCGCAGAAGCGTCTGAAACTGTCTAAAACACATAGTAAATATGGCGAAAAGCCTGTTTTTGGCGCAAATTAAGCCAGAATTCTAGTGCAACTGCCTTGATAAATCTGCCCCATTATGTCAGCCTTGGGTTAGAACCTTTTAAGGCGATTCCCAAGAAAATTTTAGCTATTTCCTTATGCATTTGAACACAGTCGATGACTAAAATTATGAACAATAGGGCACATTTATTAAGGCAGTTGCACCAGAATTCAGGCACAATTTTCACCAAAAATAGTGACCTTCATTCTTTACACCACTTTAATAATGTGTTCTGGACAGTTTGTAGACACTTCTGTGCCTTGTCCGACATCAGGGGCGGGACCTCAGTAAAAGGGGTATGGCTTCTTGGAAAGAGGTGTAAAGTTAGACATGACAGCTCTAACCTGAGCCAGATTTATGAGCAGTATGATAAATGTAGCACATTGTAAGACTGTCCAGTGTAACTTTGCACTAAGAGTTAAGACAGCATTGATAAATCTGACCCAATGTTTGGTATCGAGTTTTAAGGTTATGTACTTTTCATAATCAATCTTCACAATGCCTGGATCTCTGTTTCTCTGTTACGGGGCCCTGTCCACAGACATACAATTTAATGATAGAATTCATCAGCTGTCAATGGAGTGAGAAAATGCTGTTACAATAATGTAATAAATTAGCATAAAACCTTAAATGAACCTGTCACATTGAACATGCTATCTGATCTGCTGACCGCATGTTATAGAGCAGATGGAGCTGAGCAGATTATTATACAGTTCCTTCCTTGTGTAACTGATACAGAAATGGCTGTCAGTCACTGATAAGACCGCCCACTGCCCTCCTTAATATAGAATAAGCCGGGATTTAAATGAAGAAAATACATGTTCTTCTAATTCTTTCCTCATAAAACTCTAAATCAATCTGCTCACCTCCTCTTGCTCTATAACATTCTGCCTGTCAGATCAGGCAGCATTTAAATGTAACAAGTTCCTATCAAATCATATCTTACTTTGTTTTTATTGAGAAAGAGCTGTAACATAATAACTTCATGGCTTACTTACCACTGCCAGTAAGTGGACATGCAACGGGTCATTTCATCTTGCAATGTATAGCATATAGGCTTCCATGTAAAAAACAAAGTGTACTGTATATCAAACAGTGTATGTTTCTTTAACTGTAACCAACTCTATGGAATAGGGCAACTCTATGTGCTATTCCATTCAGCAAGCTCCAATGTATATCACTGGAGCATAGGCCAAATTGACACTCTTCTAGGCACTGCCAGGTTATGGAGGACTATGGATATATTTACTGTATATGTTAGCAGCATGAGGTATTCTGTCACTGTGCACTGTGCAAACAGCCTGACCTGTGTGAGCATATCATGGCCAGGACTTGTATTTATTTTCTGGAAGTAAACACTGATGGTTTCTATACACTAAACATAAGAAAACATCTTACATTTTTTGTGGCGTTTGTATATTAGAAACCTGCATAACTTTTCATTAGTGTTGCTAGAATAGAGCTCTGTTTGGTTTGACACTGGTTTAACTGAACTTTTGGAAAAATTCAGGTTTGGGATGTCCTGAACCCAAATATTTTCTGTAACCCTATCCATAAACATAAACCTAACCCTAAATCTGGGTAAGGAATAATGTTGAGCAAACTATAAAAAGTTCTAGTTTGATTAGAACCTCAAACTTTTGTGAGTTCGGTTCGAAGTTCTATTCGAAATCGAACTTCAAACCCCATTAAAGTCTATGGGAGAGGATGTTCTGGTTAATTTTTATACCTATACAGGCGAGGAGAAGCTATAATTACCATCCATAACAGTAAACTCGATACATGGAACAACTTAGTGAAGAAAATTTGGCTCTAACAGTGACAGAAAAAATTGAGAGGCTAAAATACTTCATTCCTTTCAATGGCTAACTGAAAAGTTGAGGACAGCATGCAATCATAGCTATAGGAGGTGCAGTGGTAGCAGCCACTATGGGGCCCTACATCCTGACGGGACCCAAAAGCCCATTTGACACATAGGAGATTTGGAGACAGTGTGTTATACAATTACTGTACCCCAAAAACTGCTAAAGCTTAACTTTTGTTCACTGAGTTTGATTTAGCAAATCCAAGCACTCTGTATAATTATGTCCCCGAAGAAGGGGTTTGGCTTAGTGAGCTGCAAAAAGTCGAAAAATAACATTTGGGGGTGGAAAGATGCAGCCC
>JAODAL010080969.1:0-12061 GCA_025379985.1 Phyllomedusa bahiana | reverse complement strand
GTGTTCGCCTGCCCCCCTCTCCCCCCATCCCCCTGTGACTTTACGGGCTAAATGCTCCTTTAAAATTCCACCAAAACTACCTAAAATCTAAAACTCAAATCTACCTAAGTTCTAAGGTTCACAGCTAAAGTATAGCTGTCTCTGTGAACAAATAGAACAATTTCGCTGAGCTGTTTGCTAAGCTATTTGCTGAGTGTTTGGGACAGAGGCAGAGGCACATCCTATCCTATGAGACGCTGACACACACTGGGCTGAACGGGAAAAGGGCTGTCTATGTAAAACGAGGTCATGTGATTTTTCCAGCCAATCGCAACCATACACATCCAGTCATGACGTCGCACACAAAGCTCACCCTGCTCTATTCTCTAAGCTGATTTGCTGGCCGCCAAAATGACAGGAAGCGCCGAAAATGGCACGATATTAATTTTTTTGTGCGCAGTTTTTAACCTAAATTATCGCTGGGGATCAAAAAAATCCGTTTCAACACTAAAAACCGTGGCGATTTCAACTTTGTCAATAAAAATCGCTCAACAATAGTCAGCACTTCTAATGAATAGGAAGTGTGATGGTTGTCCATAAATTTTATTACTATTATGTCAACCTTTTTATTCTATTACATGGTTGATTATAAAATTTATGAGCAACCATCACACTCAGAAGTACTGACCACTCCTCTTATATTGATTGCATCCAAGGTGGGCCATCCCCGATCTGGAACCCAAGGTCATCCATTCTTAATTAAAATGCATTTTGTAAATCTGATCTATGTGTCAAGAAGCACTTCTATAACTTTGTATGACAAAGTCACAGTACAAAACATATATCACTGTAAGGCTTTGTTCACACGGCTTAAAATGGGACATATTTACGGACGTAATTACGTCCATAAAATACGTCCAGAGTACGTTTGGAGCTGCGCCGGGAAATCCGGACTGAAAAACGCCTCGGGTATGTAATTATTGCACGCGTATTGCACGCGTATCTATGTCCGTATTTCCGCCGTGTATTTAATGCTAGGCAACCAATAAACACAGTAGTATTTTTCAAAGTGACCTATCAGCACCCATATTTTTCTTTGAAGATATACATTTTTTTTCAAGTCAGCCTATTGCATTATAGATGGACTCTTTCCCCCACACCCATAACAAAATAAAAGATAATAATTGGATAATTTATTCAATAATCTCCACTAGTGTTGAGCGGGTTATTATCGACAAAGTTGAAATCGGCACAGTTTTTATGGTGATCAGATTTTTTAGATCTTGCGATAATTTAGGTTTAAATCTGTGCATCATCTATTAAGATCGCGCCATTTTCGGCGCTTCCTGTCATTTTGGCGGGGACAGCAAATCAGCTTACAGAATAGAGCAGGGTGAGATGTGTGTGCGACGTCATGATGGGATGTGTATGGTTGCGTTGGCTGGAAAAAATCACATGACCTCGTTTTACATAGAACAGCCTTCCTGTTCACCCTCAGTGTCTCTCAGCGTCTAGAGCAGAAGGACTGCACTCTGCTTGTGTCCAAACAGCTCAGCGAAATTTTTATATTTCTTCACAGAGAAACCTCTATTTATTAGCTGTGACCCTTACATTTAGTTAGATTAGAGTTTGGGAAAGATATTATTTTAGTTAGGTAGAGAATTTTAAAGGAGCATCTACCGCTGTAAAGTCCCGGGGGGGGAGGGGGGGGGCCCCGCGGGCGAAACACAGACAAGCTCTATAAAAAATACTGGATAAAGTTCACCAAGACTTAGTGTAGACATTGCACTGCAATAGTTTTTTATTAACGGGTTTTCTATTGAAATATTTCCTTGGTATATTGGGCAGCCTGAATTTTATAGGATACACATCTTTTCTAGTAATGCAGGTCTCTTTGTTAGGTGCAAAAGCACTTTTATTATCGTATACATTTCAGATAGGGGTTCTTTTTCAATTTTGCCCATTCCACTTTTGTGAATATATCCACCATTGCAGTTAATTAGGAATCCAGCAATTTTGTGGTCACCAAGGTAAATTTAAAAGGTGCCAAAAAATTTGTTTTATACGTTAGACAAGTCTTTAAAGAATACGGATAAAGTTCCCCAGACTGTGTGACATTGCAGAAAAAATCTTTAATTATTAACAGTTTTCTTTTTGAAATTTTTCCCTGGATTTGGGCGCTGAACTTATAGGAAAACCCTTTTATCTGTAACGCAGGTCTCTTTGTTGTGCAAAACTCACTTTTATTATCGTTTACATTTGGATGGTGTTCTTTTCAATTTTTGCCCTTTCCACTTTTGTTCATTACCCCCTTGCATTTTTTAAATAGAACCCAGCAATTTTGTAGTCACTACAAGATGAATTGAAAGGTGCAAAAAAATATCTTGTATTATACGAATAGAAAAGCTCTATAAATAATTCTGGATAAACTTCACCAAGACGTAGTGTATCCATTGCACTGCAATAGCATTATTAATAACAGTTTTCTATTGTAATATTTCCTGGATATTGGGCAGCCTGAACTTATAGGATACCCACTTTTTCTAGTAACTTCAGGTCTCTTTGTTAGGTGCAAAACTCCACTTTTATTATCAGTTTTACATTTTTAGATAGGTGTTCATTTTCAATTTTGCCCATTCCACCTTTGTTGATATATCCACCTTGCATTAAATTTTGAATCCAGCAAATTTATAGTCACCGAAGGGGTGAATTGAAAGGTGCCAAATATATCTTGTAATTATACGAATACAGAACAGATAGGTGTTTTTTCACTTTGGCCCGCATCTACAGCTTTGTTCATTGAGGCAGCTTGCACTTAAATTCTGATACAGCCAATTTTATGTAGTCACCACTGGTGGCTTAAATTGATAGGTTGGCCAAAAAATACCCTATGTATTAATCGTATAACATTTCAGATACGTGTTTTTTTCACTTTGGCGCAGGCCAGCTTTTGTTGATAGATCTACTTTGCAGGTTAATTAAGTTATATTTGAATCCAGAAATTTTGTTTTGATTTGAGGCATTTGAGAATAGCTGTGATTTGCCGTCTTTTAATTGTATAAATAAGAGACTTTCCAAACTCTTCTCCCTACCTTCTCAAATATTTTTATTTTTAACAATGGAGCCGAAATTCAGGTGGGTAGGAGGCGGAGGCAAGAGGGGGGGTAAGGACGGTATTAGAGGAATGGATTGGTTGGGGTATGAGAGGAAGGTGCTCCTTTCCAGTGCTGGGCGACAACACGCTATACCAGCGGATCGGCAGTTGCAGGACGTCAGGCCTGTCATCTCGCTGGGTCAGGGCCCCTTATGGTGATCTCAGTATCGAAAAGCTGGTCTGTCGTTCTCAATCTGTCCTTCAGTGGGTTTTAATGCAACTGCATCCAGCTAAGTCTTACCTCCTCGTCCTCCAGTCACGGCCACAAATGTCGTCACAGCTATCACAGCAATCCGGTCCATAATGAAGAAGCCCAAATGTCAACCGTGTACCCACACTTGTGGATTAAATCCCTTTTCTGAAGACCTCTTTGATGACAAATATCGCGGGTGTTGGGGTCAGTAAGGGGCAAAGTGTTTAAGATCAAGAGGCCAAGAGGATTATTTTCTCTGCTTGACGCCAGTCCCAGTTACCTGATGCCATCAGCGGAGGTGAAGGAAAGTGCGTCAATCGGCAAAATTCCCGGAAGCTGGTCGGCAACGGCCTTGCTGAGTCTCTTGCTGGTAGCCCGCAGTAGCTCTGGATTCAGAATGTCAGGGACGACGAAGGTCACCTGTGTTGATGATGATAATGAGACATTGACTGATTCCAACGTGGTCTTTTCAGCAGAATTTGCGTTGCGCGCGGCTTATCACTGGACGAGGAGGAAGAAGATGGGGCTGAGTGTCAGTGATGGGTTACGCCTCAAAAAAAAGGGGAGAGGGCGGCTGGCTGCAGAAAGTCGCTGATATGATTAGATTCCGCCCTGCCCCCTGGTCAGCGGGCAAACGCTCCTTCGCTTATTGTTGTCAAAAGGTCCAGGGATCCTCTCAAGCCTGGGCCTTCTCCCTTGGACCAAGCCTTGATTCACCCGTGATGTCATATGCCACTATGCCTAAAGCGCTTATAAGTAAGTGCAAAGAACCTTAGGTGGTTGTTTAAACCTCAACCAACCATGTCAGTCAATGCAGCGAAGCATTGTGTTGAAATGGTTGTGAACACTTGGCCAAAAAAGGCCAGCCACAGACCGACGCCAGCCAGGCCTCAACCCCTGTCACCACCCTCTGTCTCCGCCTCCTCCGCACCACCAAGCGTTCCTCAGTCGGCCCATGTCTCTCAGTTTCTCATGATAAGGGATTAAGCTCTGCCGCTTAGCCTCACCGTCGCTACCTATTACCACACCAGCACGCCCAGTGGACCATCCTACCCTTCTCCTTCGCCATTTGCAGTTTGAACGCACATGCAAGCCGTATACACGGCCGTCTAGCAGCTAGCCTTCTGTCTTCCAGGTTTGGGAGCAGAGAGAGAAACACTTTAACCCAAAACCTTTACCAAAGCAAAAGCATCTGAATGTCGGCATTGACCAGGCTTTTGGCCTTGGAAATGTTGTCTTTCCGTCTGGTGGACACAGATGGGTGTTTCAGCCACATCTTGCCCTTCTTGCCTGCCCCGAATTACAGATCCGAGGCAGGCATTTTTCTTTGCCCAGAAAAGCGGTCGGTCCCTGCCCTGGCCAGCCACGTGGTCATCTAAAATTTCAGCGAGTTGTCTGCATCTGTGGCCGGAAAAAAAAAAGTCCATCTGACATCCGACACATTGACTCGGTAGCACGGACAAGGCCGTTTATATCTCTGTGACAGGACTCATGGGTGAGCTGGGTGGATGTCTCTGGGGGGTTGACGGTGGCTCTCGGACTACTGCGCTACGCTCTTCAAAACCGCAGGGGGAACAGGGATGGGTGCAGGGTTCTTTCCCCCAAGGGTCCTTTTGGTGGAATCACAGGCCCAGTGGAAACCAGGCCGTGTTTGAATTATCTGTCTCGGAGACCATCCACACACATGTCAGGAGCTGTGGATGGCTCTCCGCAACGGAGACCGAAAGCGCTGGCTGGGGTGCCCAAGCACATTGTGCACAGGCAACGGTGGTGTGCGTGAAATAACGGGCGAATCTGCTGGCCCGCCCTTAAGATCGGTTTGGCTGGAGCACATCCTTTGCTGGCACATGTCATGAACCTTGTCGTCAGAAATTTCTAAAGGAGCTACCCGGGTCTGGACTGCTGCTGAGGAAGGCATACGAAAAGTCTAAGTTCGCACTTCCGCCCGTTTCGCACCCTGCTTCGTCACGGGCTGGCTGCGTTTTGCAGCCGTCCAGCTCGCCTCCCCGTTCAAACCGTCCCATTGTTGATGTTGGCAACACGCTGGAATTCCACCGCTCACGATGCTCAGCGATGGTGTTGGCAGCAGCGCGAAATGCCATTTTACGCAGTACTAGTGACACATGGCTGCAAGCAGCGGTGCGGACCTCGGGGTGTTGTGAGCCACGAGGTGGAGCAGGTGAAAAGCGCTCTGCACCATCTTGAGTTTTGAAGGAAGCCACCATAATGGTCAGTGCGGACAAATTGCTCTTGTCAGATGGGCTTGTGTTGGTGTCTTAGTTCTGGAAGATGTTGGACACTCTGAAACAACAGGGTCCTTTCCCGCCTTGCGCACGGAGGAGGAGAACGGAACGGGACCAGATTGCGGACACGGAGCCTTTCTATCCGTCATATCCACAGGCCGACAGTTTCACATTTCTCGGTCTTCATTAAGCAGATGGTTTGGGTCCAGAGCTAGTTGCAATGGTGAGCGCGATCAGCTCGTCAGGGTGCATCATCTCAGGCAAGTAGGGCTGGTGGTGAAGCTGTGCGGAGGCAGCGGGAGGAGGAGGAGGAGAGGTATAAGTCCTAGACACGCTGTTTACGACGTACTGGCCTTGGAAGCGGATCGGGCGCGGTAGGGCGCGAATTTGAGGCGGGAGGAGGAAGATGAGGAAGATCAGTTTGCTAGATGGCCCTCGACCCAGAGGTTGGGGGGGGAAGGAAAATCAAGGCTCCATTCGTCACATGAGTGTTGGGATGCTCCATTTCCTCAACATGATACTCCATAGGCCAATCAAACTGAACAACAAAAGTTATGGGTGGCCACCCTCCTGGATCCCCGGTTAACAAACAAAACTCAGCAGCTTTCTTTTTCCACCCTCCAAATAGAGAGTAAATGCAGGGAAATGGAAGCCTTGCTGATTGATCAACTGGAGACATCTGTTGCGTTGCTTACGTTCCCCAAATGTCACGGTGGAACAAACATCAGCAACGTGAACAGCAGTAGAGTGCCATAGTAGGCGTTAGCGGCAGCAGCAGCAGCAGGCAGAGGTGGGCAGAAGCCTAAGGGTGACCTTCTGCGCAATCTAATGTTTTACCACTTCACCAAGCATGCAATGCAGGGGCAACATCCAACAAAAGGGAACAGCTTTTTCTCCTTTTTTAAAATCATGCGTGCGAGTACCTATCTGGTCTCAACACGATGTTTTTGTAATGGGTTCCGGAACCCCCAGTTTGTTTCTGGGTATCCCAAAATGACGAATGGCCCGAGCTGGCTCGTCACGCCATAGAGGTGTTGTCCTGCCACAGCAGCCAGCGTCATATCTGAGCGGACTTCAGCACAGCTGGAGGAGTCATTACAGACAAAAAGCATCCGGCTTTCCACAGATAATGTGGATCGTTTGATTTCATCAAGATGAATCAGGCATGGATCTCTGATGATGTTGTGGCCCCAATTGCCGAGGTCACCGATTAGTTGCCAGGTCTACTTCAATTCCTTTCAAACAGAAATGGTCCTCTTGAAAACTTTTTTTTAAAATGATCATTTCTTACTGCAAATTTTTATTCTCTTTTCCCAACAGTTCATTTTGCTGGTTTTGCTATGAGGAGACTGTAAAGAAAGCAAGGTTTCATGGACAATCAAGTATTCCATTTTACTCACTTTATTTTAGAAGTTTGCGCACAATTGTCAATGTTTTTGAGGGTTCATGTTGCTGTGTGGATACAGCTATTAATTATGGTCCTTCTTTGAACAGGAAAAAATGTGGCTTTTATGTGGCATTTCTCCCCTCACAATTTTTTTAATAGTGGCTGGAGAAAGTCATATTTAGAATTTTTTTTGGGGGTCATGTAGCTGTGAAATACAGTAAATAATCATGGTCCTTTGGAACAGAAAAGAAAATGTTGGCTATCTAAGTTGCATTTCTCCTCACAATTTTTTTTTTATAACAGTTAGGCTGAGAAGTATGTTTATAATTTTTTTGGGTCCATGAAAGCTTTGTAATGCAGCAATACTACAGGGTCCCTATTATAAATAAAACCAATATGTGTTTTTTTAACAGAAATTTGTTCACTTCACAATTGTCCAAAGGGCCTCAAGGTCATTGCTTTGAATTTTTGGGGGATTCATTTTGCTTAGTTTGAATGCAGCTATTAATACAGGTCCTTAATTATAAAAAAAATTTTGTTTTAACAGGACATGTTTTCTTCCCCCACAATTGTCAAGAGTGGCTCAAGGGTTAGTGGTTGCTGTCAGAAACAGGAATAGTAGTTAGGACACTGTTAATGGACACATATTGCAAAGACTTTGTTTTTTGAAGATCTTTAAAACATAGCTATCAAATCCCTGTATTATTGAGGCAACCCATTTCAATACAATTAAAAAAGAGAAACAAAGACATGGGGGATTCCATCCTATGTTATAAAGTGTTTTTCTAGAATTTAACTCTAAAAAACTTGCATGTACAATAGCTGGTAAAAAAAAAAAAATATCCTCTGAATTGTACAAGTGAGGGGGTACAGGAAAACTTGACCAGCTGTAGGTTATTCAAGGACGGACATGGAGTATGGCAGCAGGACAGAGAACAAAGTTACAAAGACCCAATTTCCTCCAGCCGTTGAGTAAATAAGGAAAAATAAGGTATGCCAAGGAAAAAGGGGGGGGGCACTGGGTGGGTGAACAGGAGCGTTAACCACCGTATTTCCAAGTGAAGCTCAATTGGTCCGCATCCATACGGGAGGGGCAAGCGTCCCTACCAGGACAGGGACAACAGTATATGTCCAGTGGAAACTAAAATGGGGTTTTGAATAGAACTCCTTTCCCGGGCACTTTGTGAATCTGGGAAAGATCAGACTAGGTTTATGTAATCTGCAGTACAGGGACAGATATAGTCAATGGTCCAGTGGAACTAAAATGTGGTTGAAAGGACTCCTTTTTCCGGTGGGCACTTTTGAAAACTCTGCGGGGGTCATGCAGGTTTTTGGGGCTCATTTGCTGTGGCCCCCAGGACAGGTATAGTCAATGTACAGTGAAACTAAAAAATGGTGGTTAAAAGACTCCTTTTTCGGCACTTTTAAATTGGGGTATGCAGGTTTGGGGCATGCTGCTTTCCCGGACAGGGATATTAAATGTCCAGTTAAATAAATGATGGTTAAAATCTTAGCCTTCTGGCACTTTTTAATTTGTGGGGATTCTTTTTTAAAGGGTTGCTGTGTAAAAGACAGGGATAGTGAATGTTGGGGTTTTTTTTTTTTTTTTCTGTGGCTTTTAAAACCTAATGTGTTGCCTAAGATGTAGCACTATCCATTTGACTGTTGTGGATGTTAATTCCACTTCCCCCCCTTTTTGGGTGTAAGAATGAAGGTGTTGTTGTCTCCCCTAGACTTTAATGGTCTCGCTCATAATTGTGTCACATGCTATTGGTCGTGTGGGCACTATGCCACGCCCGATGGCGTTGCCAACGCATCGTCAACACTAAACCCACCATGTATCCTAAAAAGAGAAGAATTTTCCATTTTTTGCCAGTTTTCCCTTTGGGTTTTTTCCCAGGATTTTACCTTGGATTTCATTGGATTTTACTGGATTTTTATTTTAAAAAAGGATTAAATTTCCACACACCGTTTTCCAAACGGTTTTTGAGGGGAGATGGGTCCTTCATAAAGGTCTACGCCCACCTATTGCTGAGGAGAGGGGGTAAGTTTTTCTCGTGTTATGTGAAAGCCCCGTCATGCTTTATTTCATGTATGTATGTATTATGGGCTGTTTAAAGTAAAATATGTCTAATGCATATTTTAAAAAAAACTTTTGTTTGATTCACATCCAAAAGCTTTTTTGAAAAAAAAATAAGCATAGTGCACATGGCAAAACAAAAACATACATCTATTCCCAAATATCAGTGGCACCTAAAAAAAATAAGTAAAAAATCAAAGGCATATAGGAAATTTTTTAAAAAAGCATTACTGCTAAGAAAAAAGAAAACCGGGTTTTTTTAGTTTTACGTTTTTTTATCAAAAAAGTTTAAACTCAACCCCCCAAATTTCGCAAAGGGGAACAAAGCACGGTGGTTCCAACACTAAAATGTTACCCCTCTTGGGGCCCTTCAGACTACAACACCTCAGGGAGTGAAAAAAACTTTTCTACTGAAAAAAATCCTGCAGGTTTAAAAGAGGTAGGGGGAGTGAAAACAACCCAATTTGAGGCAGCCACTTCATACAGCTACAAAAAACTTTGTTTGACTCGCACACCCCAAAAGTGACGCTCTTAGGGGGTTTTTCCTAATACAATTGAAATTTTAAAAAACGGGGTACGTCCCCAAAAATAAAATGTTTAAAACCCCCGAATTTGTAGATCTTATAAAAAATTTAACAATAAAGGGGAGTAAACGGGAAAAAAAAAAAATTTAATAAATTCTTTTTTATTTTTTTTTTTTTGTTAGCCACTAAATCAATTAGGGGTTGAAAGGGAAAAAAAAGGGAAATAAAAAAAAAATTTATTGAATTCATTTTTTTTTTTTTCCGAAACAGTTTTTTTATAGTTTTGAATTAAAAAATTTCCAAAAGAGTGCCCGCTCGTTTCCCCCTTTGGGTAAAATAACCGACCTTTTTTAAATTTTTAGCCAATAAAAACCCAAGGCTGCTCTGCATTTTTTTTCCCCCAAAAGAACTCTATGAAAAGGGTTTAGCTGGGGCCGCAATTAGCAAAGGGCCCGACCCCCTCTTCCCCCCAAACCAATCACAGTAGGGAGAATTTTTCCCCAAAAGGGAACAGTAAAAAAATTTTTTGGGACCCCCCCCTTCTATCGTCCCCCTTCTTTCTCCATTCAAAATAAAACCCCTACATAGATTGGGGGTTTTCATATCTGCCCCCCTTTGGGCTAAGCCAATCACCCTTTTTTCTCCCTTTTTTTACTTTTATTTTAAACTGTCCCCCCTTTTAAATTTTTTGATTGGCCCATACCCCTCCATAGCTTATAAGGGTTTTCACTGTCGCCCCTATTCTTTTGGGTTTGGTTTTCTGCCACCAAGGGAAAAGGGAGTTTTAAAAAGAATTTAAATTTTACTGTTTTTTCCCGGAAATTTCAAAAAAACCCAACCCTTATGTGCGCTGGTCTCGGCAAAAAAACGCTTTGGGTTAGGGATTTTTTGATTTATGTTTTTTAAAAGGGTTCCAGCCCTTATTTCAGATAATATTTTACCCCAAAATTTAAAAACGATTTTTTTAATCAAAATCCATGCCTCACGGAGTGAGGCCCCAGATTTCATTGCCCGATCTCTCCATTGACTACAATGGGGAAAATAGCTCGCCTCTGATTTGGGAGAGATAGCCCCAAACCCCCCAGCTCAACCAAACACTCCTTTTTTGCATTTTTACTGTAATTTTTAACTGTCCCCAAACCCTTTTAATTTATGGGTCAATACTTTTCCAAAAGCTTATAAAGGGTCACTGTCGCTCCTATTCTGATTCCCCGGTTTATGCCCCCAATGAGAAGAGCTTTCAGAATTTGAAAATTTCTGTATTTCCCCCGGGAATTTCCCCTTATTTCCCAAATTTCCCGATGTTGCGCCATTCTAGATTTTTTGGGAAAATTTATTTTTTTATTTCATTTTTTTTTTTTAAGGTTTTAGCTCTTTTTTGATTAAAAGTTTTTTTATCTTTTTAAAAAAAACGATTTTTTTTTTAATTTTTACTCTATGCCGGGACAGAGCTGAAAAGCCAAGATTTCTGTTGCAATCTTCTTATGTTTCCCTCCCCTTTTACGTTCTCCCCTTCACTTTTGCCTCCGCCGGGTCATTTAGACCAGAATCAACCAGGGTTTCGTCCCGGAGTTGCAATGTGCCCACTTTGCCGACTCGCGAACGTTTCATGCCCCGGGGAAAAGAAAAGCGCCCCGCTCGCCCCCGAACGCCCACACGGCGGCCCATTACACCCCTTTCTGCGTCTGAAGGGGATTTTGGGCCGGGGGCGGGAGGATACGCCCAAAAAAGGCGTAAATCCCGTTTAAAAAAGTGACCTGTTTTGTTTTTAAAAATTTTTTTTCAAGACAATTTTTTTTCTTCATTGGTAGGAAATGGTGGGGACAAATTTTTGGGAAAAAGTATTTTATTTTTAAAATGATTTTTTGTACTGCCGGGTATGGGGTTCTTTTTCTTTTAGTCTTTACAGTTTGTTTAAAAATTGATTTTTTTTTAGAACTATGGTTTGAAATGCATGAAACAATGGTTTTTGAATAATTGGGTTTTCATTTTGGGGTTTTTCCCGTTTTTGCTTTTTAAAATTATGGTGTTTGTTGGAATGGATTAAATATTTGTTTTTTTACAAATGGGTTAAATTTAATGGTTAAATTTACCTTAGATAGGGAAAAAAACATGTATCAATGTGTTTTTCTTTTTTGCATTGCATATTTGATGTTGCATTATTGTATTTTAAAAAGAAAATTTTTTTTGCAGTTTTTATGGATTTCATTCGCTAGTTCGTATTTTTATAGTTATTGAATATTGATTTTTTTATTGACAATGGGGATTTACAAAAAAATTTTGTTTTTAAAATGCGCTCTGCAATTACACCCTGTAAAAAATTTAATTTTTTTTTTTTTTAAGATTAAATGCTTTATTTCAACAGCAATTTTTGCGAGCCTACTTTTTCATTTCCACAAGACACTGTGTGTTTAAAATTTTTTTAAGGCCCTTTTTTCTCCCTTTATGTGTAGGAAATGGGGGGGACAAATTTTGTGAATAGTTTTGATTTTAAACTGCTT
>JAODAL010080968.1:0-12061 GCA_025379985.1 Phyllomedusa bahiana | reverse complement strand
GTGTTCTTTTAAAGGATAGTTTTGGGACCTGCATTTTATCAGAAATTTTTTGGCAATTTGGGGGATATGGCAAAAATTGTACGGGGAGGGGAATACCCTAAGAGTTTTATTCAAAAACCCCACTTAAAGCAATTTCCTGTAATATTTTTCTTTCTATCCTAAATTCATTTGGGGACCGGAGGTTTGAATTTTTAAAGAAGGGAAAAAAAGAAACATTATAGAAATTCGGGATGTTGCGGTTATCATTTGGGAAAGAATCAGTGAATTTCCTTGTTGATTTTTCCCTTTTCTGTTTCTACTGATCCTGTAAAACTCTTTTTTAGGGGTGTCAGATTATCCAGTGTTCTGACAAAGGAATTTTCTGTAGGGGACAAAGAGGACAAGAAAGCGCTTGGCTTTATTTACTCTGTCTCTCCCTATCATTTTTTTATTAATTCTCCGCTGAAAAGGGTGTCAGCTTTTTTCCTTTCATCCTGTAAAAGTGTGGAATATCTGATTGTGCCCCTTTTAACTGTCTTCTTCTACCCACCCTTTTGTCCCGGGGTTTGTCTCGTGGAAAAACAGATGCATTTTTTTGAAACGCAAAGTCAAAAAGTTGTGTTTTGGAGCCGCACTCTCTGTTGTAGGGGACAACAATAGATCTCTCCCAAATAAAAAAGCGTGGAAAGTTCCCACCCGGTCTTTCATGGGGTTTTCCCGTCCCTTTTATCTGCAGGGTTTTCCCCTTTTAACTGCTTACATGTGATGAAAAATCTTTTTAAAAATCTTTTTTTGGGGCTTTAAAAACCTTTCCCTTTTCCCTATTAAAACTGCGGGCTTTTTTTTTTAATTCATTATTCAAAATTGCTTTAGTAAAGTATATCAATTATTCACCCTCACCTCCTCTTTTCTTATATATGCAGATAATTTGTCCCCGGTGTGCTTTTCTATTTTTGGGCTCCAGATCAAAAACAAAGAAAAAAAACCCCTTTCAGCAGCTAAGGGTTAATGATCCCACAGCATGCGGGGATGTAGGGAAACAATGAAGTACACATTTTGAATTTTGCTATTAGAGCTTGTTTCCCCCCGGCACAGGTTTTTTTGGGCTTTTTTTTTAGACAGTTTGTGATTTTTCAAACCATCTTTAAAACCGACAAGCAAGTCCCCCATTGGACTTCAATGGAAAAACTTTTGGGAGGGAGTCCCCACTGCACGGGTTTTTTTCCCCCAGGTGATCTTTCAACCCCGCCGAAAAGTCCGAAAAAATTAGAACATGTATATTCTTCCCCCCCGGTTTTTTTCGGTGGCATGAACATGGGGGTGTGTAGGGGGAGGGCTTGAATCTGAAAAACCGCGGGGGGAAAAGCTTTCCCAAACTATGTGCCAAAAAAGCCCAAAATTTCCCGGGCCCGGGGAAATTTCCGACCGGGTTTTTGGGTTCTTTACTGTGTAAACACACCCTTTTTTTTGATGGGTGTTACAGCATTACCCCTTTTGACACCCAGATAAGCTTACAAAAGGGGGCCACATGTCCCAAAGGCACATTCCCATACATTTGGTAGGGGACTAGGCTTTGGGTACTACAGCCTGTGCCTTTTTACTTAAAGGGACGCTACCACCAAATTTTCTTTTTTTTCCATTTTGAAAAAGTTTAGGGATTTTTTTTTAAATTGAGTTTGTTTATTTTTAAAAAATTTTTTTTTAAGTTGCTCCCGGGGCATTTTTTCTTTGTTTTTCCTTCTGTAAAGTTTTGATAGACAGCAGTGATTTAAATTTGTTGATGCCCCCTTTTATGCCCTGGGGCCTGTTTTTTTTTCAGCAAAAACCTGTTGAGTGTGAAAAATTTCCCCTTCCCAGTGCAGAAAACGTTGACCCTTTACCCTTTTTATGCTTACTTAGGGTTTTTCCCCCTTGTGGCCCCAGTGAATCTTATCTATCATTTTCCCAGAGAACATTGAGTGATATTAGGTCCTTACCTACTTTTTTAATTTTAAAGACTTATAGGGGATAAGCGCAACTGAAAGAAAAGGAGATTATTTTCTCCCTTTGGCGTTAGGGTTTTTTTGATTCTCAGAAAGAGAAGGACAATTTTTATATTTAATTTTTAATTGCATAGGCTAAAAAAATAAAATTTTACCCAAAAATTTAGGAAAATTAATTTACTGAGGGAAAAGTTTTTAATTTATATTGTTTGTATATATATATATATTTATATATATATATATTATATATATATAAATATATATATATATATATTATACAGTGAGCTTGCAAAAGGCTCTGGGATCACCCAAAAGGGCCTTCAGGAAAAAGAAAACAGATGGGCCTTTCCGGGGGTCGATTGCTAAGGTCTTATCAATCGACTTTGCCCCCTTTTAAAGGCTTTAATG
This sequence comes from Phyllomedusa bahiana, assembly GCA_025379985.1. Classification (NCBI taxonomy): domain Eukaryota; kingdom Metazoa; phylum Chordata; class Amphibia; order Anura; family Hylidae; genus Phyllomedusa; species Phyllomedusa bahiana. The sequence continues at coordinate 9,692 of JAODAL010080968.1, read as the reverse complement.
CAAACTCTCCCGCTTTTGGGGGGGGGGTCCCGCTTTTTGGGGCCCCCCCGAACCCCCCCCGGCCCGGGTTTGGCTTCCTCCCGCCGCCAGCAGGCAGAGGGGTTTTTTAAAAAGCCCGCGGCGCCAGAGTAGCGCTCCCTCTGGCGCCCCCGGGGCCGCTCCTACAGGCGGGTTAAAAAGGGGCCCGGCAACGGCCGCCTCACCTGTCGGGGGATCTCACTGTGCAGGGAGAAGGCAGGGGGGGATTTTTCCCCCTCCCCCCTTCCCCCCCTTGTATGTACAGCGCCGGTGTGCGCTGTACTTTAAGATGGGTCCCCAGGGGGTGTCCCGCTGGGGGGCGGTCTGTGGGGTGTAATGTAAAATTTTTACTGGTGCCGCTGCCCCTGCCGTGGCCCCCGGGTTTCCCTTTACTTTTTTTTTTCAAAAATGTTTTTGTGTGCAGAAACATACGTTATACGGGTTTGTACATTGTTTTAACCTTAGGGAAAAAGGAAGGGGTGCTTCCATTGGGGGGTTTTTTCTGCCCCCGCCCACTTCACGGTGTTTTAAGAAGGGCAGCTTTGAAAGGTTGGGGTGTTTTTTTATTTTTTCTCCCCGGGAATAAGGGGGGTTCGGTGCCCCAGTGAAAAGGGCCTGATTGGCTCGATTTGGAGGGGTAAAGATAGGAAGGCCCGGGCCCGATTTGAGCCCAGGGTTAAAAAGTCGTGGGCAGCTTAAACTTGTTTGATCAGATAGGGGAAACCGGAGTCTAAAATTTTTTTTTATTTTTGGATAGATAGAAATTAAGTGTTTTCTTTAGGGATTTCGCGGGTGTTTTCCCCTTTTTTGAGAAAGGGCCCGCGGGGGCCCGGTTTTGTGGGTGTACATGTAAAATTCCCTGTGGCCGCGGGCCGCATTTGGCCCCCAAGGTTTGCTTTACGTTTTTTTTAGGTTTTTTTTTTTGTGTGCAAAAAACATACGTTATATTTGGGTTTGTACATTGTTTTAAAAAACCTATAGGGAAAAAGGAAAGGGGTGTTTTCCATTGGGGGTTTTTCTGTCCCGCCCACTCTCACAGGCTTTTAAAAAAAGGGGCCCGCTTTGCGGTTGGGTTTTTTTTTATTTTTTCTCTCTGAATAATGGGGGTCGGGGGACCCAGTGGAGGCCGTTTGGGCTCGTTTTGGGGGAAAGATAGGATGGGGAACTCCCCGATTTGGCCCACTTTGAAAGTCGTGGGCAGCTTAAACATGTTTTGATCATGATTTGTAAACCCGGGAGTCCAAATTTTTTTCATGTATGATAGATAGCCCAAAAGTCCCTTTCTTTGGGGATTGGGACTTTTGGTATTGCCCTTTTCCCCGGGGGTGGGGAACGCGCTTTCTCCCACCCCTTTTCCCCGGCGCGCTGAGGAGATCGGCCGTGGGGATGTCCGGGCTGAAGGAGCCGGGTGAGGTAAGTGGCTTTTTTTATTTTTTTTTTTTTTCTATGGGGGGGGCATCTACCGACTAAAAAGGGGGGGGGGGGAAAAACAAACCTGGGGACAAAGGGGGAAACTCCCGGGACTACAAAGGGGGCAATCCCAGCCTACTAAAGGGGGAAAATCCCTGGCACTAAAGGGGGCAACTACCTGATACAAAAGGGGGGCAATCCCTGATTTTTAAGGGGGAACTACCTGACTACTAAAGGGGGAAAAATCCCCGGGAACTACAAAAGGGGGGGAAAACTCCCTTTGGCTCTAAAGGGGGCAAAAAACTGGCTACAAAAGGGGGAAAATACCTGGATAAAAAAAGGGGGGCATTTTTACCTGACTAAAAAGGGGGGGCATCTACCTGACTCCCAAAGGGGGGGGCATTCTCCCTTGACAAACAAAGGGGGGCAATTTATTTAAACCCCAAAGGGGGCAACTACCTGGCTACTAAAGGGGCAACAAATGACTACTAAAGGGGGGAACCTACCTAAATACAAAAGGGGGGGGCAACTTTCTGGCTACTAAAGGGGGCAACTCCCTGGTACAAAAAGGGGTAACACCTGGATAAAAAAAAGGGGGCTTTTACCTAAATAAAAAGGGGGCATCACCTGCTCCCAATGGGGGGGCATTATTTGATTCAAGGGGGCATTTTACTTGGTTTAAAAGGGGGCTTCTACTGCCGAAAAGGGGAAACTACCGGGTTTTAAGGGGGCTACTCCCGGGCCCTAAAAAGGGGGAAATCTACCTGGCTTTTTGCAAACCCATTATGCATTTAGGCGGGGTGGGTGTGGCATTTTAAAGGGGGGGGCCCACCCCAAAAGGGGGAGGGGGCGTGTCCTTGCAAAATTTTTGCCCTCTTCAATTTTCCTGTTTTCCTTTTTAAAATTTGGCAAAATTTGTTTAAAAGGGGAAACCTGCCCAATTGGTTGTCCCCCCTTGTAAAGGGGCAGCCAAGCTAGTTTTCAGACATGCGTTCCACCCAGGTTTCCCTTATTCTTTTAAGATGAAAAACAGTTTTAGACATTTACCCATAATTTTTTTCATGGGGCAGGTTTTAGCTCCACCCCCCAAAGGCTAGCCCCGCCCACTGCAGTTTTTTCCATGTCTCCCCCTATTCAAAGAAATGGGTTTGTCAGTTGAGGGGGGCGGGGTTTCCCTCAGGTGGGGGGGGGTTTAAAAAAAAACTGACACCCCAAAAGGACACTTCGAATGTTTCTTCTGGCTAAAAAACCCCAAATTTGAGCTTTTTAAATACGGGAAAAAACTACAGCTCTTCAAAATTTAAGGGACCGACGGGGAAACACCCATTTTGGGCACTCCCTTTGATCGGTCCCCCCGGGCCGGGGGGGAAAAAAACTATGTGCAGGTTCTCTTTAAAAAGGTTTAAAACAACCGACTGTATTTTTTTCCCCCCCCGGAGTCGATTTTAAACTCTTATAAAACTGACTTGACTTGGGGCCTTTTTAAAAACTGATTTTACGACTATTAGCGACTTCACAACGCAGTAAATTATGTGCCCCCCAGTAAAGGTTTAGGGCCCCCCATTGGGTGGATATATTTTTTATATTTTCCCAGTGGGTTTGGGTGTGTGTTTATAGGCCCCCTAGCAGGTATATAGGAGGTTAGGTTCCCCCACCCAGGAAATTTGGGGCGGTTAGGGGCCCCCTTTGCAGGTAAAAGGGGCAGATTAGGGGTTTCCCCCGGTGGGAAATATGGGGGGTTATAGGCCCCCTAAAAATTTTTATAGGTGGTTATAGGTCCCCCAGCAGGTATTTTAGGCGGGTTTTTAAAATGTCCCAAAGCACACATAGGGTAGGTTATATGTCCCAGCGGTTTTTGTGCTTTTTGGTCCCCCAGCGGTTTTTGAAGCTTTTGGCCCCACAGCACGTAAAATTAGGTAGCTTTTTGGCCCACAGACTTTATATGGGGAGTTTTTGGCATACATGCCCCCTTTTGAAAGTAAGAAAAAGCAGGAAAATTGAAGGGGCGGTTGGGTGTAGCACGCCCGTAAAAATTTCCCAATTTTTTTTTCCCCCCGCCCTTTCTTGATGAAACCCAAAACCCCCCTTTTTAAACCACACCCCTCCACCAAACTGTGTAAGGGCTTTTGGAAAAGAAAGCAAAAATTGGGGTTTTGGGGCATAAACCCAGCTTCCCGGGACTGTTGGTTTTGTCTTTTCAGAAAACCGGAGAGCTGGGGATACTCCCAAAACTGTCCCCCCAATAGGTAGGTACCCCGGTGCCCTATTTGATCCCTTTTGCTAGGTTAATCCCCCTTTCTACCCGGGGGGGGGGGGGGGGGGGGGGGGGGGGTTGGGGGGGGGCGGGGGGGGGGGCCCGTTTAAAGCCGGGTTTAGTTTCCCCCAAATTACCCAGATAGTCCCCGTTACAGCCGGGTTTGTGCCCCTTCCCAGCCATTTAGTGCCCAGAATAGAAAAGTAGTGCCTCCATTAGCCAGGTAGTGCCTCCATTACCCGGGTTAGTGTCCCAAATGCCGGGTAGTGCCCCCAATACCCGGTAGTTTTCCCCCAATAGCCAGGTAGTGCCTCCATTAGCCGGGTTTTAGTGCTCCCAATACCCAGGTAGTGGTTCCCAAAAACCCAGGTGTGCCCCCTTTAGCCAGGTGTGCCTCAATTAGCCAGGTAGTGCCCCATAGCCAGGAAAATGCCCAATACCCAGATATTTCCCCCAATACCCAGGAGATCCCACTTACAGCCAGGTAGTTCCCCCAATAAAAAGGAAAGATCCCCCTTTAGGGGGGTAGATGCCCCCTTAGCCGGTAGTTCCCCCCAGGAGCCAGGGGGATGCCCTCTTTAAAGCCTGGTAGTTTGGCCCCCATGAGCCAAGTAGATGCCCCCCCATTATCCAGGCAGATCCCCCCTTTTGGCAGGCGGGCCCCCCAAATTGGTTTAGTAAAAATAAAATAATAAAATTTTACTTCAAAATCCTCCCGTAAACAAGCACTCAGTAAACTGCACACCCCAACCCCTCCCCTAAAAGGGCCCAATCAGCCCCCCCTCCTCCCCACACACAGTCATCCCGGCCCCTCTTTGTCCTGCTGGCATCCCAGTTTTTCCCCAAAAGCTTTCTCGGGGAAAAAGGGGGGGGGAGCTTCGTGGGTCCCCACTCCCTTTCCCCCCCGTGCTCTGCAGCTTCCCCCTAAGCTAGGAGAAACAAATTTTGGGGGGCGGCACGGAAAAGAGGGTGTGGGGGCGGGCAAGAGACGCTGCCCGATGCCTCTTTTCACAGAAAACTCTGTCATTCTTCAGATGGGGGGTTAAACAACCCCAAACGGGGGGGGGGGCACCGGCCCCCTTTAGCGGGGGTGACCCCGAAAAACCCGGGGGGGTTGGGAAGTATTTTTATAGGCCTCACAGAAAGTTTATAGGTTGCTTTTTTTGGCTTTTACAGCACGTATATAGGGAGCTTATAGGGCCCCGCAGGGTTTTTAGGTAGTTTATAGGCCCCACAGCAGTTTATTTGGTTGATTATAGCTCCCCCCGTTTTTAAAATTTAAATGAAAATAGCTTCCCCCCGAATTTTTTAAGTAGATAAAAAAGCTCCCCCCTGGAAAAAATATAAGTTGAAAAAAGCTTCCCCCCGAACATATAAGTGGGTTTTTAGCCCCCCTACAAAATTTTTAAGTAGATAAAGCCCCCCCGCACATAAAGTAGTTTTTTTGCCCCCCCTGCACATACAAGTAGATAAAAGCCCCACCCCCCGAGATTTATAAGTTTGATAATAGCTTCCCCCTGCACATATAAGGTAAATAAAGTTTCCCCCCGCAACATATAAGTTTGATAATTGCCCCCCTCAAAATATATAGTAGATTAAATTTCCCCCGGACATTTTTTAGTAGATAATTGCCCCCCCTACAAATAAGGGAGATAAAAAACCCCCGCCATATAAAATAGATAAAAAGCCCCCCTGCACATATAAGTAGATTAAAAAAGCCCCCCCGCGATATATAAGTAGATAAAAGCCCTTCCCCCCGCCCTATAAGTAAAAAATTGCCTTTTCCCCCCGCACATATTAAATTGAAAATAAACCCCCCCCCACAAAATTAGTTTGTTTAAAGGCCCCCCCGCCCCTTATTAAGTTGATTTTTGCCCCCCTGCACATATATAAAATAGATAAAATTTCCCCCCCCGCAATATAAATAGATAATTGCCCCCCTTTCACATTATAAGTAGATAATTGCCCCCCCGCACATATATAAGTAGATAATTGCCCCCCTGCACATCTAAAAAGATAATTGCCCCTTTCATTATAAGTAGATAATAGCCCCCCCCGAAATTTAAGTAGTATTTTGCCCCCTGCACATATATAAGTAGTTAAATTGCTTCCGCCTGCATATTTATAATTAGTTTTTAGGCCCCCCAAAAAGAAAAGAGACAATTAAGGTAAAAAAAAAAACCAAAACTCACCTTTACCTTGCTTTCCCTTTCCGCTGGGCGCTGCTCCCCCGTTTTTTCTTTTTGCGGGGGTGACATCACCAGGCCGCGCTGCAGTGTTTTTGACGCGATGCCGCCTTTGCCCGTGCCCCCGGTGACCCGCCCTCCTGCCTGTGGGGCCCCCAGTACTCTTGGGAGGGCTCTCTGCCCGCCCAAAAATCTAGGGACTTATAACAGTGGGGTTATTCCACTTGAAAACCCTTTTGAAGCGGGCACTTGTTTCCTAAAATGGTTTTGGGGCCTCCAGCCCAGAAGGTAGAAAGGAGTTGCCCCCACGCCCAGTCGCTACCCCCAGCCCTTTAAATTTCGCCTGGGAAATCTTGGAGTGGAACATGGGGAATTTTTAAACCCCCCCTGATTTGTTTTTCCCAATGAAAAAGGGCCCACCCTGGAAATGGCTTGAAACCATACTAAATAAAAAATTAAACTTTTGGTTGACAGTCTATACTGTCGGGCACCTATTTTTAAAGTGGCCTTTTTACTCCAAAACCCAAAGTCCTTACCTTGGTGGCAGTGGCTTGATCTTCCCCCAAAAAGAACGCCCCCCCCCCAAAAAACTGGCGGGGGTATATACGCCTTTGCGGGCTTTTCCCGCTGTGGCCCTACAATTTTAATAGTATATATTTTTATATATATTATATATATATTTATAAAATATTTTTTTATATTCTTCTTTGGGTCACTTCTGTCCCCGAACCCATTTGTTTTTCCTTGAAGTAGGAGTGTATTTAAAAAAAAAAATCATTTTTGGTAAAGATAGGGGTAAGAACTTCCCTCGTGGGACTTTATTTAAATGAAATAATTTGGTTTTTTTTCACGTCAAGGGAGGTGCATTTAGCCCCAACTGGAACCCAGCCCACTGTCCCCCCTACTTGACGGTGCTGCCCTTGGGCAGTTTGGGAACTGGGTGACAGTCCCCGCGCTGCTTAAAAAGCTGGGGCCGTCTGAAGGGGAAAAATAGTCAAAAAAGTCCGGGCAATATCAAAAAGGAACGCCAAAAGCCACCCCCTCAGGAAACCAAGGGAAAGGGAAAAAACTTAAAAAAGCCAAGGTCAAAAAAAAAACGGAACAAAGCACAAAAATCAGGAGACAAACTCAGTCAAAGGGGAACAAAACGAGGTCGGTATACTGGTTAGCAAAGACACAACACAAAAAAACAAGAAAGCAGGGGGGGTTAAACGAGCAAAGGGGGAGGGTAGCACATGGGAGGTTGAGGTTTTCGGAGAAGATGTCCTTCCAGTGCTGGCGGGCAACACCAATTTCCAGCGGATCGTTTTCAGGACCCTCAGGCCCGTCATCGGGTGGGTCGGGCCCTGTGAATCTAAGTAACGAACATTTGTCGCCAAAACTGTCCCTTTAGTGGTTAATGCAACCGCTCTTTGCGTCTTTTCCTCCTGTCCCCGCCCCGTCACGGCCACAAATGTCCGGGCATCAGGGATCTTCAGCAAAATTTTCCAAAATGAAGCAGGGCCCCCCTGTCAACTGTTTTTACCCCCCTGTGGATAATCCCCTTTTTTTGAAAGACCTCTTTGTTTACCCAAAACAAATTGGGGTTTAGAAGGGGTTGTTAAAAAAACAAAAGGGGTATTTAGTTGCTCTTTACGCCCCGTTATGGGGCCATAAAAGGAGGGGAAAGGAAGGGCCGGTCAATTTGGCAAATTTTCCCCCCGGGGGGTCGGCAAAGCCTTTTCAGTGCCCCTTGCTTGTAGCCCGAGCTTTTGGATGCAGAAAATCGGACGACCAAGTCACCCGTGTTGAGATGGGTGATGATGACGGGCATTGCGGTTTAAACCTGGTCTTTTTCCCCAGAAATTTTCTTGCGAGGGGCTTCATCAGTTTGGCGAGGAGGAAAACGATGGGGGAGTGTAATACGGGTCCCGCCACAAAAAAGGGGAGGGCCGGGGCGCAGGGAAATCCGCTGATATGATTTCCCCCCAGCCTTGGGGTTTAGCGCAAAAACCCCGGGTCCGTTATCGCTGTCAAAAAAGGGCCAGGACCCCTCAAGCCCGGGCTTTTTTGGGCAAGCCTCTGTTCACCCGCGAAATTTTTTTGCCGCCTTTGCCGTAAACGGGATAAGTTGAGGCAAGAAAACCCTTTAAGTGGTTAACCACCACCAACATGTCTAGTCACATGCAGCGAATGCAGAGTTGAAATGGAGGGAAAAATTTGGGCCCAAAAAAAAGGCCGGCCCGACGCGGGCCCCTCCAACCATGTCACACCTCTGTCCCCCCTCCTCCTCCGCCCCCAAAAAGGTTTCCCTCAGCCCCCCATGTCTTCGAGTCATGATCAGGGTCAGCCTGCTTCAGCCTCCCCCGTCGCCCGGGGAGTACACCAGCACCACCGAGCCCCATCCTCCCCCTTCTCCTTCGCCGTTTGAGGGACCTGCAGCCCTACAGTGGCCAGTCTAGCACCCACCCTTCTTTTCCCGGTTTGGGGGAGCGGGAAGAAAATTTTAAACCCAAAACCACCCAAAGCCAAAAGCCTGAATGTCGGCTTTCCCGGGGCTTTTGGCCTTGGAAATGTTCCCTTTTCCGTCTGGGGACAGATGGGTTCGCCCACGTATGGCCTCGCTTGCCCCCAATCAGGCGGCAGGATTTCTTTCCCAGAAAACCCGTCCCTGCCTGGCCGCCGTGTCATCAAAAATTTCAAGCGCGTTTCTCATCTGGCCCGGGAAAAAAGTCCCCCTTTTTCCCCACCGACACATGGACTATAAGCAGGGCCCAAGGCGCTTATCTCTGTGCGTATGGGTGAGTGGGTGGATGCTTGGGGGTGAGGGGTGGCTCTCGGTCGGCGCACGCTTTAAAAACCCGCAGGGATGGTGCGGGCTCTTTCCCCCAAGGTCTTGGTGGCATCAGTGCCGGCACCAGGCCGGGGGTTAAAAATTAATCTGCCTTGGGACCTCAACACAGGTCAGGGTGTGGCGGCTCTAAGCAAGAGGCCGAGCTGGTGGGGAAGAACCTTGTGCCCGGCAATGGGTTTTGGGATAAGGGGGGAAAACTGCTGGCCGCCCCTTTGATCGGAGGTGGGCAATCCCTTGCCCGGCACATGTCTGAACCTTGTCTCCAGAAATTTCTAAGAGTACCCGGGCTGGGGCGCTGCTAAAAAAGGTCGAGGTCTGAGTTCGCACTCCCGTTCGCACCTGCTTCGTCCCCCCTGGCTGCGTTGCAGCGTCAGTCGGGGTCCCGTCAACCGTTTTTCATTTTTGGGGTGGGAAACGCTGGATTTCACCTCCCCTGTCAGCTTTTTGGGAGCAGCGCAATGCCATTACGAGTACGAAAATGCACTGGCCTACAAGCACGGGAGGACCTCGGGGTGTTGAACCACGAGAGTGGAGGCAGGTGAAAGAGCTCCCGCACCATCCTTGCCAGTTTTTAAGAAAGCCCCCAAAATGGTCAGTGCGGACAATGCCCTTTTCAGATGGCATTGTTTTTTTACTTAGTTCTGGGCAAACGTTTTGGGCACTCTGAAACAACAGGGCCGCCGGACGGAGGAGGAGACGGCACGTGCGGAACGGGGCCTTTTCTCCGTCAAATCCCAGGCCGACGGGTTTTACAATTTATCGGGGGCTTATTGGGGTGGTTCGGGGTCCAGAGTAGTGCAAGGTGGCGCATCGCTCTCAGGGTGCATCATTCAGGCAGTAGGGCTGTGTTTTAAGGGTGTCCGGAGGGAGCGGAGGAGGAGGGGAGGAGGTATTCTAGACACCCATGTTACCCGGGCCCTGCCTTGGAAAAAGGTTGGCGGAATTTGGGGGAGGAGGAAGATGAGGAAAAACGTTTTCTGGCCCCCCCCCG
>JAODAL010080967.1:0-12061 GCA_025379985.1 Phyllomedusa bahiana | reverse complement strand
ATGCACGGGATGTACAAATTTTATTATGTCTTCTACAAACTATTACAACTAACTCGAAAAATTTAAAGCATGTATTATAGTAACTTACATAGCACCTATGTACTCCTCAGTGTTGTACAAAGATTGTCATTGGTCTCTGTCCTTATTGGCGCTCACAATCTAATTTGTAAAAATAACCTATATGGAGTACTTAGAGGAAACATATGCAAACTTTGGGAGAACATACAATCTTCATGTAGATGTTGGCCTAGATGATACATTTTAACCTAGTGCTGTAAGTATATGTTTACACAACGTCTTTGTGCGCATAATTGCGTGCGTATTGCACTTTATACACGGCGAAATGCGCGCCGCAATTACGGTAATTCATAGTTCTCATAGAGAGCTATGGATTACGTGTCGTCCCCCCACGCATACAATACGATCATATTGTACACGCGGGGGGAGAATTAACATGTCAACTGTTGGCTGCGATTATGTGCCGCTGACAATGCATGTCTATGGCCCCCCTGTGCTTTAGGATTACGCGCTGATCAGCGCGTGGGTCCAAAACACCCGGCGTATTGCGGTGCGTACTATACGTGCCACAATAAGCTGTGTGAACATACCCTAATGCTACAATGCTTACCATGAGTCATAACATGCACTTAAAGGGGTTGTCCAGGTTATATAAAATTTTTAAATAATACTAAAGGGACCCTATTAAAACAAAATGTGGTCACTTCCAAATGGGTATTCCACTGCTGCAGCAGCTGATTGGCTGTAGCAGTCATGTGCCTCTACTTACACCAACATAAAGTCAGTGATACATCTCCTGTACTGCTTTGTACATGTGCCTGGATAAGTGGATTCCTTTTGCACCAGGTGAGGGTGACCCCACTTTATTTTTATGGCACTTTGTGTATAAAGTTTATAACCCAAGGAAGTTCCTGTCCTCAGTATAGAAAGTGATTTCCAGCTTCCTGCAGCTCTTTCTGACATTATATGTAATGACTTTCTTTATCTTTATTACTTATCTGCTTAATTTTCATTTATGTTGGATTGACATGTCTGGGCTTTGGAACCAAAAAACCATTTTCCCAAAAGATGATGGTTTTACAATAGTTGTTAAAGGGCCCAAATTTATTGTATGTGAGGGCCCCCTTTATTTAAAAAATATAAAAGTTTTGGTTTTTTAACCCTTTTACAAAATTTTTTCCCATTCCGGGGGAAGTGTAAAAGTACAGTTTTTAACGTCTCAGGGTTTTAAATTGTTAATGCCCAAAAATTTTTTTCAATTTTTGCCATTTTTTTAAGATCAGTAACCCTCAAAAACTGGCCCCCCCCAGTTTTTGGAAAACTAAAACTCCATCATTCCCATTGGCTTTTAGATTATAAAAAATAAATGATGGGAGTTGTAGTTTCCCAAAGTGGGGGGCCAAATTTTTGATGATGCCTGTTTGATGAAGCCTAAAATAGTATTAAAAAAATTCCCCAATCTCTCTATTCCCGGGTTTTTCTTTTTTATGAATTACTTTTTGCATTTGGTTCCCGACATTTTGAAATTTTTTTTAAATTTGGCAACTGTGGTTTAAACCTGTGCTATTTTTGTTAAAAACATTTTTCCACGTGAAAATTTTAATCAGTTAAATTGAAGCGCGGTGTGAGTTACTTTGAGGTTGTCATGTTAAAAATGCCCAAGTGTAATATTGGTTGGTATTATTTTTTTAATTTAGTTTTTAAAAAAACCCCTGTAGACAGTGTTTTCAATCCAGCCCTCGGGCCCCCACCAACGGGGTTATGTTTTCAGGATCTTCAAAATGAAAATGACAAAAATTGCTATCACCTGTGCAAAAATGCCCTGCCGAAAGGATATCACCTGTGCAGAATGCACTGACAATAACGATATAAACTGTGCAGAATGCCTGCCAAATAATGATATAACCTGTGCAAAAAGCCCCGGACCTTAAGGGATATATGTGCAGAATCCCTGGAAAATAATGAATACCTGTGCAAAATGCATGCCCAAAAAATGATATCACCTGTGCAAAATCCCTTTTGACAAAAATAAATATCACTTGTGCAGAATCCAATGCCTTTAATAAATTACCTGTGCAGAATGCACTGACCATAATGATATCCCCTGTGCAGAAGGCCCCGCCCTAATGAAAATCATTTGTGCAGAATGCATGACAGTAATGATATTCCCCCTGTGCAGAATGAACATGACAATAATGATATCCCCTGTGCAGAATCCCAGGGCAAAAAACTTATAACCGTGCAGAATGCATTGCAATAAGGGTTTTTCCTGTGCAAAATTTGCATGACAGAAATTTAATATAATTTTGCAAAAAGCACTGTCCTTAATGTATACGGGTGAGAATGAAATTGAAAATTAATGATATAAATGCCCAAGAATGCATGAATAAAAAATATTTTGTGCAGAATGAATGACCAAAAATTGATTTCCCCTTGTGAGAATGATTACAATAATGATTTTCCCCTTTTGAGAATGCACTGACAAAAATGTATTAATGTGCAAAAATTGCCTGACCAAAAGGGTATAAACCTGTGCGGGGAATCCCTGACCATAATGTACACCTGAAAGAAGCCTAAAAAATAATAAATTTTTCCCTGTACAGAATGTATGACAATTTAAATGCAAATTCCCTGTGCAGAATGAGGGACAAAATGATATCACCTGTGCAGAATGCACGGGAACAAAAAATGATTTCCCCTGTGCGGGAATGCATGACAATAATATATCACCTTTTCCCAGAAGGGCCATTTGGAAAAAATTTATATCCTTTGCAGAATGCACGGGCAATAATGAATAATGTGAGAACCCAATGAAAAAAATTTGATTTTCATGTACAAAAAGCATGACAATAATGATATCAACCTGTGGGGAATTCCCACTGAAAAAATTTAATGATATCAGAAACGAATGAAACTGACAAAAATTTGATTTCCCCTGGGCAGAATGAAATTGCCCATAAAGTTATCCCCGAAAGAATGCACGGGACAATAAAGATTCACCTGTGCAAAAAGTACTGCCATAATGATATACCCTGTCCCAAAATTGCACTGCCCTTTAATGATATCACCTGTGCAGAATGAAACCGACAATAATGTTTTATCACTGTGCGGGAATGAAAATGACCGAATGATACAACCTGTGCAAAAAGCATTTGACAAATGTTTTCACCTGTGCAGAATGCACTGAAAAATTAATGTTATCACCTGGGCAAAATTTGCCGGGAAATAATCATTTTTTCCTGTGCAAAATGCACTGAACCATAATGATTCCCCCTGGGGAAAAATTTGGTACTGAAATAATTATCACCTGTGCAGAATCCCACCGGACAATAATGATATCCCCTGGCAGAATGCACTGACAAAAAATGATATCACCTGTACGTTTGAAATTGAAAATTAATGTTATCACTGTACGGAATGAAATGAAATTTAATGATATCACCTGTGCAGAATGCACTGAACATAATGTTATCCCCTGGCAGAATGCACTGAAAATTTAATGATATCCCCTTTTGCAGAATGCACCGACAAAAAAGATATCCCCTGTGCAGAATGAATAAAGTAATGATTTCACCTTTTGAAGAATGCACGGGGAAAATAATGATTTTCCCTGTGCGAATGCTCGGGAAAATTTAATTGATATCCCCTGTGAGAATGCCCCAAACAAAAATGATATAACTGTGTAAAAATATGACAATAATGTTTTCACCTGTACAGAATGCCCCTGACAAAAATTTGATTTTCCCCTTGTCCCAAAATCCCATGAAATAATGTATCCCCTGTGCAAAATTGCCCCGCAATAATGATATACCTGTGAAAAAAATGCATGACAATGATATACTGTGCAGAATTTATGACAAAATGAAATACCTGTCCCAAAATGAAATTGGAAGAAAAATGTTTATCCCCTTGTGCAGAATGCACTGCCCAAAAATTGATATCCCCTTTTGCAGAATGCCCCGGGAAAATTTAATTTTATCACCTTTTGCAGCAAATGATGTCCCCTGGGAAATTACTGAGGCAACCCTGAAAAAATGACAGGGTTGGTGGGTTTTCCTGAGGCCCTGGGGGTTGGAGAAAAAACTCTGTTGGACACACTCCCATTTGATTAACAGTTTTAATTAAAGGACTTGTTTTTCAATAGGTTTAAAGGATCAGAAGAAATTTCCCCTTTTTGTACTTTGAAATAAAATTGCATCCCTAAATTGGAGAGATGGCCCCCCAGTTTGAATTATTTTTGTTGTGTCAAAATGTATACTAAAAAAAAAACATTTTTTCCAAAGGGGCAATTAATTACCTTTATCACCTTTTTGTTAAAAAAGGAAATTAAATGATGGGCATCCCCCAAATAAAAATGTTCAAACAAAAAATTGCAGGGTTTTTTAGTTAAAAAATTTAAACCATTTCAGTCTTGTCGGGTTTTTAAATTAAGTTTTTCCCAAGGGTTATGAATAATTGTAAAACCCCAAAAACTAAAATGAGGACCCATCTAGCATTTTTAGAACTTTTTTTTTTTTTTTTTTTTTTAATTTTGAATTTTGGGTTTTTAATAGTCATGTTGGCAGGTGGGGAGGGTGGGGCTTTGTTACAGGTTTATAAGGGGGAAAAAGCCCGAGCCCCATTCAGTTCAGCCTATTGTGCTATAGCTTTTTTTTCCTTTTTAAAACAAGTAATAATGGATTGGATTTTTCCCTTTTCCTTGGTAAAACCTTTAAAACCCGTTTTAAAAATCTCTGCTTTTTTCTTCCCAGGCCTTCTTTTAAATTCCCATTATCTTTAAAATTAGAACTTTTTTCCTCTATTGGGGTTAAATTTAAATTTAGAGAGTTTATTTATCATCTGAAAAGGATTGATATTCTACGGTGAAATCCTTCTGAAAGGTTTCTTTAAATTAAAATATATATGAAAGTTTAAAATGATTTAAAAGGAGTTATGCAGGCAAAAAAACCCACCATATTTTCCATTTTTCTTCGGGTTAATTATGTTTCCCTCCCCCTATCTCCCTGGACCCGGGGGGGAGGGTGGGGCCTAAACCAATTTCATTTTTAATTTTTTTTTTTATCAAAAGCACCCCCAAAAGCTAACTTCAATATAGTCCTTTGCCATGTCCCTTTTAAACAAAAACTCGTGGGCTTTCCATCAAATGTACGGTTAAATGTTATTTTTAGGGAATCAGGGGTACAGAATAGTGAAAGCTTAAGTGCTATTTCAAAAAGTTCCCAAAAAAAAAAAAACCCCAAAATTTTCAAGGGTTTGGCCTTTTTGGGGAAAATGGGGAAATAAAATTTTAAATTTTTTCTGATAAGCAAAGGAACTTTACAAGAAATTTCAATGCTAAAAAAAATGTGAAAATTTTGCATTGGTTCCTCCCCCAAAAATCATTTACCTTTGAGGGTAAAAAAGGATTGCAAAGCACCATCTCTTTCATCTGTCCACTCTGTAACCAGCCCTGGCATTATTGTACACAGTGCATCAGTGTTTTCACATTTTTTTTCCAAATTTTTTTTTTCCCTTTAGGCTTCTCTATCTAACTTGAAGAACAGCATAAAACAAAATTTATTTAGTATTAAAAAATAAAAACACCATGACAAACGCTTGTGTGGGGGTTGTTATATTGCCCCTTGTAAATAAAAATAAAAATGTAGAAATCCCCTAAGTACAAAGGGGAAACCCAAACCCCCTTTTATATCCCCTCCCACTAAAAAGGGCCCACCCCAAATTTTTGCAGAAAAAATTTTGGGTTTTAAAGGGCCCCTTCGGGGTTTGGACATTGTGGGTATTATCCAATTTTAATTATCTGGCATATACACCGAAAATGTTAAAAACTCCTGATAAAGCTCCCACCTTTGGTGACAAAAGGTTCACTGCCACATTCTTAATTAAGTGAAATGAAGATATAGGAAGATATAGGGTATGGTTCTTCCTGAAACTTGCCAGACTTCTTGGAGATTACTAGACCCTAGTTTGACCAACAAGTGGCAAGCATTTATGGTATATACTACACATTTTTCATCCATTCAAATAGATGTACTCCTTTAAGGCCATGATTACACATGGCATACTTATTGCATTTGTTTAAGGCAGTGGTTCTCAAACCTATTCTATTGCCGGTGACACACGCAATATTGTTCCTCATGTTGCGGTGACCCAAAACCAAAAAACTAAATGTTGATGGTACTTCCAACTGTAATTTTTGCTACATGAGGTCTTACATATGTGTGATGCCTCTGAGCGGTAACTCTACATGCAACATAGATATAAAGGTACAAAGCAGAGCCTCGTTACATAGATGTAACTTATTTACAGGGGGCCTTGTGAGTGGGTTACATGGGGGTTTACATATACGTGAGACTCTGAGCGGGTACTCTACATGTTACATACATATAAACGGTACACGCAGAGCAGTTAATTACGATGTCAACCTATATACAGGGGGGGGGGGCTCTCCCTGTGGAGTGGTACATGGGGGGTTAAATATATGTTGATGCCTCTGAGCTCGGTACCTCTACATGTTCATACATATAAAGGGTACAGCAGAGCCGTTACATGATAGAGAATATCCTTTTACAGGGGATGTGAGTGGTACATGGTGGGTTACAATATGTGACGCCTCTGAGCGGTACCTCTACTTGTTACATACATATAAAAGGTACCACGCAGAGCCGGTTTTAGATGTAACCTTATACGAGGGCGGGGGCCTTGAGTGGCGTTATAGGGGGTTACATATATGTGACGCCTCTGAGCGGGTACCTCTACATTGTCACATTACATATTAAAGATACCACTCAGAGCCGTTTACATCAGAATGTAACCTTATACAGGGGAATGTGAGTCGTACATGGTGGGTTACATATATGTGACGCCTCTAGACGCCAGTTACTCTACATGTAACATTACTTATAAGTATTACTCAGAGCTGTTACATAGATGTAACCTTATACCAGGGGGGCTGTGAAGTGGTAACATGAGGGGTTACATATTGTGAACGCCTATGAGCATGTACCTTACATGTACATACATATAAAGATTACCACTCAGAGCGCTACTAGATTGTAACCTCTATACAGGGGGGCTGTGCGTGGTACATGGTGGTTACATTTATGTGACGCCTTATGAAGCGGTACACTCTAACATGTCACATACATATAAAGTACCACTCAGAGCTGTTACATAGATGTAACTTATACAGGTTACTGTGAGTGGTACATGGTTGGGTTACATATTGTGTGACGCCTCTGAGCGGTACCTCTACATGTCACATACATATAAAGGTACCACTCAAGAGCCGATACATAGATTGATAACCTTATTACAGGGGGGCCGTGAGTGGTACATGGGGGGTTACATATATGTGACGCCTTGAGCGTATCTCTACATGTCACCCATACTATAAAAGGTACCAATCAGGGTAGCCGTTTACATAGATGTAACCTTACTACAGAGGGGCCTGTGAGTCGGTACATAGGGGAGGTTACATATATGTGACGTTCTGAGCCGGTTTTCTAGCATGTCACCATACATATAAAGGTACCACTCAGAAGCAGTTTCATAGATGTAGCCTTATAAGGGGGGCCTTGGAGTGGTTCATGGCATGGGTTACTATGTGTGCGCCTGTGAGCGGTACTTTTACATGTCGATACATATAAAGGTACCACGAGAAGCCGTTAATAGAATGTAAACCTTAATACCGGGGGGAGCGGTGAAGTGGTACACATGGGGGTTTACATATGTGTGACGCTCTGAGCGGGTAACTCTACATTGTTCAATACATTATAAAGGTACCGATCAGAGCGTTACTTACATGTAACCTTTATACAGGGGACTGTGAGTGGTACATGGGGGGTTTACATATATGTGACGCCTGCTGAGCGAGGGTACCTCTACATGTCACATACATATAAAAGGTACCAATCTGGAGCCCCGTTACATGATGTTAACCTTATACAGGAGGGGCTTGAGTGGTACCATGGGGGCGTTCATATTTGTGTAACCCTCTGGCAGTACCTCTACCATGTCCATACTTATATGGGTAACCACTCTGAGCCGTTAAATAGATATAACTATACAGGAGCTGTGAGTGGTACATGGGGGGTTACATATATGTGACGCTTGAGCGGTACCTCTACATGTCACATACATATAAAGGTACACTCAGAGCCGTGAATAGATTGTAACTTATACAGGGGACTGTAATTGGTACACATGAGGGGTTACCTATGTGTGACGCCTCTGAGCGGTACCTTACAGTCAAATACTATTTTAAGGTACCACTCAGAGCCGTTACATAGATATAACCTTATACAGGGGACTCGTGAGTTGGTACATGGAGGTTACATATATTGGGAGCCCTCTGGTGGTACCTCTACTTGTACATACATATAATGGTACCATCAGAAGCAGTTACATAGTTATAACCTTATGCAGGCCGGACTGTGAGTGGTACATGGGGGGTTACATATATGTGACGCCCTCTGAGCAAGGTACTATAAATGTCAAATACATATAAAGGTCCACTACAGAGCCGTTACATAGATGTAACCTTTTACAGGGGGCCTGTGAGTGGTACTTGGGGGTTTACATATGTGTGACGCTCTGAGCATAGTTGCCAACTTTTGAAAATGAAAAGCAGGAGAGGAGAATTTACGGGGCGGCGCGCGTAGCGGCGCGGCAAAAAATTTGCATGGAACACGACCCATCTCGTGTTGGTATGCCACGCCTTCAAAAAGCCACACCCCACTCCACATAAAATGCATTAACGGTTGGAAGAATGCCAGTAGAGCCCTTATAGCAAGGTATAGCCCCCCATAACCAGGTAGTGCCCTTACAGGCCGGTAAGATGCCCCCTTGTAGCAATGTAGTTGCCCACTCTGTAGCCAGGTAGAGCCAAATTTTGTAGCCAGGTAGTTTCCCCTTTGTTAGCCAGGTAGGTGCCCCCATTGTTAGCCAGGTTAGGTGCCCCCCCCCATGTTAGCAGGTAGGTGCCCCCATCTGTTTGACAGGTAGTTGCCCCATCTGTTTGCCAGGTTAGTGCCCCATTGTTTGCCAGGTAGATGTCACCTCTGTTGCCAGTTAGATGTTCCCCTCTGTTGACCAGGAGATGGCCCCTCCTGTTAGCCAGGTAGTGCCCCATGCTGTTAAGCCAGTAGTGCACCCATTGCTGTTAGCCAGGTAGTTGTCCCTCTGTTTGCCAGGTAGAATGCCCACTCTGTTGCCAGGTTGTGCCCCCCTTGTTAGCCAAGGTTAGTTCTAGTGCCCCCCTTCTGTTAGCCAGGTAGTGCCCCCCTCTGTTAGCCAGGTAGTTCCCCCCTCTGTTGCCAGGTAGTATGCCCCCATCTGTTAGGCCAGTAGTGCCCCCTTGTGAAGGTTGTGCCACCTATGTTGCCAGGTTAGATGTCCCTCTCTCTGTTGACATGTAGTGCCCCATTTGTTGACAGGTAGTGCCCCTCTGTTGCCAGGTAGATGTCCCCTCTGTTGCCAGGAAGTGCCCTCTGTTGCAGGGGTAGTGCCCCCCTCTGTTGGACCAGGTTAGGTTGCCCTCTCTTTTAGCCAGGTAGATCCCCTTACGCTAATAAAAATCAAAATAATAAATCCACTTAACCTTACCAAGGCTCCTGCAAGCGTGGCAGGCTCCTGCCGATATCTTCAGCAGGCGCAGGGGGAGTGAGAGCAGCGCGCGTCAAACTCTCCCCTGCAGCCGCGCGTCACTTCCCCCTGCGCCGTTGACCAGTATGTACGGCGCTCACACCGGCGCACGTACAATACAGGGGGAGGAGGGAGGGGGAGCGTCTACTCCTGCCTCCTCCCCGCACGTAGTGATGAGACCGCGGGCGGGTGAGCGGCCGCTGCGGCCGCTTCACCCGACCTGTAGGAAGCGGTCCCCGCGGCGCAAGAGTAGCGCACCAGCAGTCTCTTGGACGCGGGTAATTTAATGAGCCCCGCCGCCTGCAGGCGGCGGGAGGAATGTCAACTCCCCCGGAGAGAGGGCGGGAGGGACCCAAATAGCGGGACCCCCCCCGGCAAAAAACGGGAGAGTTGGCATGTATGCTCTGTGCGTATCTCTTACTTGTCACATAAATATAAAGGTCAACCATAAGAGCCCAGTTACATAGATGTGTAACCTATACACGGGGGGGCCTAGGTCGGATGGTACATGGGGGGTTAAATTTTTGGTGACGCCTCTGAGCGGTACCTCTACAACTTGGTACATACATATAAGGTACCACTCAGAGCAGTTACATAGATGTAACACTTATACAGGGACGGTGAGTGGGTAACGATGGGGGTTACATATATGTGTCGCCTTTCTGAGCGGATACCTCTACATGTCACATCATATAAAGGTACCACTCAGAGCTGTTACATAGATGTACATGTATACAGGGGACTGTGAAGTTGGTACATGGGGAGTTAATATATGTGACGCCTCTGAGTGGTACCTCTACCAGTCACATACATATAAAGGTACCACTCAGAGCGTTACATAGATGTAACCTTATACAGGGGACTGTGATTGGTACATTGGGGGGTTACCAATGTGTGACGCCTCTGAAGCGGTACCTCTACATGGCACCATACATCATAAAAAGGACCACTCAGAGCGTTACATATATTGTAACATTATACATGGGGGCCTGTGAGTGGTACATGGGGGGTTACATATATGTGACGCTTGAGGGGTACTCTACATGGCAATACAATAAAGGTACCAACTCAGAGCCGTTAATTAGTGTAACCTTGTCCAGGGGGGAGGCTGTGATTGGCACATTGAGGGTTACATATGTGACCCTCATGTGGCCACTCACTGCCCCCCTATAAGGGAGGGGGGTAAAATGTTACTGTGTATATATTGTGATGGCTGTGTGTGGTACAAGTAACAGGTTAATAACATATTACTTGTACCACATACAGAACATTACATGATGAAATGGATGTGTGTAGGTGTTTAACACTAAATTTCCCTTGCAGCAAGGAAACAGCCCTGCCGTACAGAGTCAGCGTTCTCTCTGCGCCCTGAGTACTGGCAAGGGCTGTTCCTGATGCTGATATGTGGTGTGGGCGCGTGGATCCGCTTGCGCGCTTTCAGCGTCAACTGCACGCCCCGACCACAAAAACGGCGGGACGTAAGCCCGTCCTCACCACGCCCCGCTAAAAGGGAAAGGGGGCCACTGAGCCCCAATATAAAAAGTAACCGGGGCCCCCCTGTTTCCCCCTCCCTCGGAAATTTCAAACGCTGGGGGCGCCGCACTATGAAAGCAGTGCAAGGGGGGGGGAACCCCAAAGCGGGGGGCACAGCGCTCCTCCCTGAGCTATTAAGCGTCCCGGCGCCCCTCTCAGTTTCCCCGGCCGGAACCCCTGCCCGGGTTTGGGGGCGCCCCCTGTGTTTTGGTCGTTCGACCCCCCCCAAGGGTGGGCGACCCACGGGGTTTGAAAAACCGCTGGTTTAAGGGGAACAAAATATGGGAGTTTTATGAGAGTGTTTTCTATTATGTTTTTTTTTTTCAACGAAAATTTTGGTAGTGCTCTGTTTTTTATGTAACTACCCATTGTGGTCTCTGAAGTACAAATAATTGACTTTTTATTGTAAGAATATTTTTAGAAAATAGGGTCCAATGTATCCACAGTCCCCATTTACAGAACAAGCTCTACAAGTGCTTTTTGGCCTCAGTCGGGTGGTATATTTAAGAGTATAGCTTTTTTTTCTGCTTTTAGGGAAATAGAAATTGTTGCTTTTTTTAAAATAAATTTTTCAAAAAAGCTCTTTAAATGTTACATTATTTGATTAGTTTCTATTTGTTGCTAATGTTATAGTTTAAATCCAAGAAAGAAGCCTGACAAGGGCCCCCTGGTCTACAACCCTTTACTGATTTTCCCAAGAATTTATGCGTTTTCCCTTTTTGGACTGTTTTCTATTTAAGGTTTTGGGCAATATTTTTTCCCCTTTTTCTCCCTTCCATGAAAGGAAGTTGTTTAATTTTAGAGTTTTTTTTTTTCTGGCATATTGATTAATGCTAAAATTTCACCCCCTAAAGCCTTTTTTAAAAAC
>JAODAL010080966.1:0-12062 GCA_025379985.1 Phyllomedusa bahiana | reverse complement strand
GGTTCGAATTTTTGATAAAAAAATGCTTAAGCTCCCCCAGGGACTTTCAACGTTATCTCAATCGGCGTCCTACACTTTTTTCCCTCCATTAGAGCTAAATCCAGGCCTCTCACCGGGTCAACCGACCTCCATTATCCAGAGAGAAAAAAATAAAAAAAACACACCAAACCTGCAAGCTGCACTTCTTATGACAGCCTGTGAGAGTGGGCGTAGTGCAGAAAACCAAAATGGAGGCACCCCTTCCTCCCCATATAGATTAAAAGCAATATACACCAAATACAACGTATGGTTCTGCACAAAAAAACATTTATGAAAAAACTCTATGTAAACCTGGGTGCCACCGGCAGGATTGCGGCACACATATACACTCACCGGCCACTTTATTAGGTACACCTGTCCAACTGCTCGTTAACACTTAATTTCTAATCAGCCAATCACATGGCGGCAACTCAGTGCATTTAGGCATGTAGACATGGTCAAGACAATCTCCTGCAGTTCAAACCGAGCATCAGTATGGGGAAGAAAGGTGATTTGAGTGCCTTTGAACGTGGCATGGTTGTTGGTGCCAGAAGGGCTGGTCTGAGTATTTCAGAAACTGCTGATCTCCTGGGATTTTCACGCACAACCATCTCTAGGTTTACAGAGAATGGTCCGCAAAAGAAAAAACATCCAGTGAGCGGCAGTCCTGTGGGCGGAAATGCCTTGGTGATGCCAGAGGTCAAAGGAGAATGGGCAGACTGGTTCGAGCGGATAGAAAGGCAACAGTGACTCAAATAGCAACCTGTTACAACCAAGGTAGGCAGAAGAGCATCTCTGAACGCACAGTACGGCGAACTTTGAGGCAGATGAGCTACAGCAGAGTCTCGATTTCTGCTGCGACGTTCGGATGGTAGGTTCAGAATTTGGCGTCAACAACATGAAAGCATGAATCCATCCTGCCTTGTATCAACGGTTCAGGCTGGTGGTGCTGTCATGGTGTGGGGAATATTTTCTTGGCACTCTTTGGGCCCCTTGGTACCAATTGAGCATCGTTGCAACACCTTGTGGAATCTATGCCACGAAGAATTGAGGCAGTTCTGAAGGCAAAAGGGGGTCCAACCCGTTACTAGCATGGTGTACCTAATAAAGTGGCCGGTGAGTGTATATATATATAATGTACACACGCACACCACTGCCAGCGGCACACGACTGCAAAAAGGGCAATACATTACATGGAAATCCCTAAAGAAGCATTTATGCTATCTATCATACATGAAAAAACTGGCACTAGCATAATTCACAAGTGAAGGTTAATTACAATTTTTTCTCTTGTTGTGTAGCGTAAAAAACACGCCATTGTAACACGCTACAAAGCTGGTAGTTTGTGGTGGCTCAATTCTTTGCCGCAATTTACATCCAGGGGTTAATTAAGCGTTGTTTTGCTGCTGTGGTGACTAACATAAACCGTCTTTCACCGCCAAAAGATACATTTTTTCCAGTAGCATAATTCACAAGCGAAGGTTAATTACAATTTTTTCTCTTGTTGTATAGCATAAAAAACACGCCATTGTAACACGCTACAAAGCTGGTAGTTTGTGGTTGCTCAATTTTTTGGCGGAATTTACATACAGGGGTTAATACAGCGGTGTTTTGCTGCGGGTGACTAAAAAAACCGTTTTTTTCACCGCCAAAAAAAAATTTTTTCCCTGTAGCATAATTAAAAGCGAAGGTTAATTAAAATTTTTTTTTCTCTTTTGTGTAGAGTAGAAAACACCCATTGTAACACGACAAAGCTAGTATTTATGGTTCTAAATTTTTGGCAAAATTTTACATCCTGGGGTTAATTAAGTGTTGTTTTGCTCTGTGGTGAAAAAAAAAAACCCGTCTTTCACTCCCAAAAAAATACATTTTTCCCTTTTCATAATTTCCCAAAGGAAGGTTAATTCAATTTTTTTCTTTTGTTTGTAGCATAAAAAACATGCCATTGAAAACCCCACAAAGCTATATTTTGGTTTGCTAAATTGTTTGGCGCAATTTACACCAGGGGTTTAATTAAGCGTTGTTTTTGTGCTGGGTGACTAAAAAAACCGTCTTTCACCCCCAAAAAACATTTTTCCGTAGCATAATTCCAAGCAAGTTAACATTTTTTTTTTCTCTTGTTTTTTAGCGTAAAATACACCCATTGTAAAAAACGCTACAAAGCAGTAGTTTGTGGTTGCTCAATTCTTTTGCACAATTTACATCCAGGGTTAATTAAGCGTGGTTCTGCAGTTGTACTCAGTAAAAGAAACTTTCTTTTTCACCGCCACAGAAGAAATTCGTAGCATAATGAATATCCAAGGTTATTAAGCCTGTTTGTGCTTTTATATTCAGTAAAATACACATATTTTTAAACGGCACAAACAAGCATTTTTTCCTCCCCCATTTGTGAGCGCAATTTATACCCAAAGGGGTTACCCAAGCGGGTTACTGGGCTCATTTGTAGTCAAATACAGGTGTGTATTTATCATATACAGATATCTTCATCAAACAGGGTCTGTACATTTTAGAACAAACAGTATGTCAGACAGAGAGGTGGCAGGCTCTGCACCGTGAGTGGCAGAGGCACAAACATTCCTGGAACAGGCCCGGGTCGCAGCACGCAAGGGG
This sequence comes from Phyllomedusa bahiana, assembly GCA_025379985.1. Taxonomy (NCBI): domain Eukaryota; kingdom Metazoa; phylum Chordata; class Amphibia; order Anura; family Hylidae; genus Phyllomedusa; species Phyllomedusa bahiana. Next base: position 9,434 of record JAODAL010080966.1, on the reverse strand, counting down.
ACGCCCGAAGCAGGGTCACTTGGTGAGGCCACAACTGCCGCTGTCATCTAGCGGCCGTGTGTGTTCACCCATCCAAGGGTCTTGATTGGTTGACTAGGTCATCCACTTCCTCCCAGATGACATCTGACAACCCCAGCCAAAAGAGTCGGTGGGAACGTCAGACACAACCCTTATTGGCATGGCCCGGAGCATTTCAGCGGCCCTCACCTGTCCTCAGCCCGCCTCTGCCCCATCCGGTTCCCTCAGCCAAGATCTACTATGTGGTCTGGCTCAGCGCCACTATATAGCGGGGATGAACAATTTGAGGAGGGCAGTCAGCAGCTACTTGGCAGTGAAGAAATGGGGCCAATATCCCCTGCTTCTTGCATTAGGCGGCAATGTATAGATGTTGAGAGTGGCATGGGAGGTCATGTTGTGACTGGTCAGCCTCTGCATACCAAGACCGGTGATGAGGACAGCAATGACGATGAAACACAAATAGATGATGATGTAGCCGACCGCACTTGGAGCCGGGTGAGGCAAGGGCTTCATCATCGCAGGAGAAGAGGGCGTCACTTGCGCGCAGGCAGTGGCGCAGCCAGCAAGTGGTTGTGTGGCCGTGAGTCAGCAGGATAGCAGCAGTGTGAGGTTGGGACCCCAAGCGGCCACGGGGTAAAAAACCCGCTTCGCAGGTCCAAGAAAGTAGCGCACAGGGCTCAGCGGGGCAGCGCGGCAGTATCACTCAGTGCGGAGCGTTGGCGGTAAAATACGATACTCGGCAGTGTGGCAGTTTCTTTGCTAAGACCCGGAGGAGCCGAATATGGGTATATGTAAATCTGTAGGCAGAAAGTGAAGCGTGGCCAGGGAGCTAACATTGGCACCATGGCCCTGCGTCAACACATGCAGCGTCACCATCCGGTGGCCTGGGAGATGTGGCTCAGATGTGGTGGTCCATCCTGCCGCCGCAGCAGCAGCAGCAGCAGCAGCGCCCAGTGACACGCATGCCACTCCCGCCATCAAGGCTCCACCACCTCTGCAGAAGGGAGCTGTTTCTCTTTGACTTTCACTCCCGTTCCAGATGCTCCTGCTCCTCGCTACTAATGGCACCAGCAGTTGTTCAGCGAGGCAATTGCAAAGAGACAACAGTATGCGTCCAACCATCCTAAGGTGCAGAAGCGGACCATGCCCTGTCCAAGTTGTTGGTGCTGCAGTCCCTCCCTTTCCAAATGGTGGACTCTGCACGTTCAGAGAACTAATGGCTTGTCCGAGCCGAGATGGAGAGTTCCAAGCCGTAATTTTTTTTCCCAAAAAAAGGCAGTCCCCACACTTCATAAAATATGTAGAACAGAAGGTGGGCCAGTTTTTGAGCTTATCGGTTTTGTTCCAAGGTGCACGGCAGCGTGGACGCTGGAGCTGTAACTACGGTCAGGGCCAGTACAAGTCCTTTACGGCCCACAGGGGGAATGTACTTCCTGCTGGGCACACCAACAACTTGGACAGGAGACCCGCTTTCCTCCTCCACGTTGTCAAACTGCGTCTCCAAACGCCAATGCCCCACCTCCTCCTCCTCCACCACCACCACCATCTCAGCCTCCCACAAGTACTGCCCATCATACCACATTTTAGGGCACAGCGGTGTCACGCAGTTCTACACCTGGCTTGCCTTGGCAAAAACGAAGTCACACAGGGGAGGAACTGCGCCGCGTCATGCAGCAAGAAATCGATGTGTGGCTTCTCCGCGCCAACTGCAAATGGGAACCCATGGTGACGGACAATGGGAGGAACAGGTGTCCGCGCTGCACTGAGGAGGGAAAGGGTCCATGCGCCCTGCATGGCGCACGTGTTCAATCGGGTTTTGTGAAAAGGTTCCTGAAAGTCTTCCACAGATCTTCAGAAAATTTCTGAAAAGGGCCAGGAAACTGTGCATGCCTTCATCCATTCCTACAAAGCCAGAACACCCTCCTCGAGTTGCAGTGGCAGTACGGCCTCCCCCAACACACTCTGATCTTCCACCCGGTGGAATTCCAGCCTGCACCTGTAGGACCGACTGGATCAACATTTATAGATGATCCAGGAGTACTCCCCTGTGTAACTTTGATGTCAGCCAGTGGCAGCTCATGCGTGACACCTGCCGTTTGTTGAGGCCTTTCGAGGAGGCCACGTTATTTGTCAGTCGCCAGGACTACGGGATGAATAATGTCATTCCACTGCTTCATGTAGTGGAACAGATGCTGAAAAATCTGTCTGGGCAGGGACTGGAACGTGGCGACTACATCTCGTGGTCACCATGAGTCCGGTGGGACTGAAATGAGGAGGGAGAGGACATTGGAGCAGAAGCATTGTCTGGTGAAATGAGTGATTTTCTACCCAGTAAACAAAAAGAGGAGCAGGAGCAGATGGAGGGGGTAGATGGAGATGAGAAGACGGGGCCCAGATGACCCGCAAGCACCGTGGCAGTATACAGTGGGGGATGGGAGACAGGGAGCCCCCCCAGTCACTTGTGCAAAATGGCACGCAGCATGCTGATTTGCCTGGCTATGACATTCGAATAGTCAGCATCCGGCAGAGGGATGACTTCTGGTTTCTCCACCCTATTGGACCCTCACTACCGTTCCAAAATGGGAAGCCTTTTCCCCAGCTATTGAGAGGGAGGAAAAACTCAAATACTATAGGGAAATCCTCCGTAGTCAGTTGGCCGCTGCCTATGTGCGGCATCGTCCCTCCTCTGACAGGTCTGACCAGGGGGTTCTTCAGTGCCACGTACAACCCTGCCGCGGCTGCTGGGAGAAGGGGGGGGGAAATGGGAAAGCAGTACCACTCCATCAGCAGCAACCTAAGTCTGGAGTCACTGAAGAGCAGCTTCCTTCACCCGCCAGTGAAAAGGGGCAATCACCAGCAGCAGCACACAGCAGGACCTGGCAGACCCTGAACCAACAGGTGGTGGCCTACTTGGACAGCACCGCCACCCCAGTTAGAAGATCCGCTAGACTACTGGGCACCAAATTTGGATGTGTGGCAGCAATTTGCCGAGTTTGCAGTGGAGAAGCTGTCCTGCCCGGCCAGTAGTGTGGCATCAAGAGTGGGTGTTCAGTGCGGCGGGGGCCATCAACCCCAAGGAGAACCCACTTGTCCCCCGGGAAATGGGGAACGACTGACCTTTGTCAAGATGAATCAGGCGTGGATCGGCCCAGGATTTCCACACACCAATCCTTAGGCGTCGACTACATCAAGCCATGACGCCTCACCCAAACTGTGAAAAATTTGAGTCGGGGTTTGAAACTACCTGCCTCACCCACTATTCTAAAGCCGGCCACCCGCCTGATCCCACACATCTGCTGACAGTTTCTCCAACTGCCACCAACCATCTTTACCAGGACTGGTATTGCCACCCACCTCCACACTCGTCATTGTTTCCACTTTCTGACCTCATACTGCGCTGCTGCTGTTGCTGGTGCTTGACATCAACAAATGTGTCCCTTGGGGCCACTCTCTGACCTCATGCTGTTGCTCCTGCCACCGTCACCCCACACTCTTCATTGTGCCACTCTGTGGCCTAAAACCCCGTTTTTGCCACCTCCAAATTCATTGTGCCCTGTCTGACCTCATGCTGGTTCTGCCGTTACCTCCACACTGTGTCAGTGTACCACTCGTTGGCCTACTCCGGGTTTATGCCACCCTCCAGAATGTCATTGTGCCACTGTCTGACCCATGCTGCGCCACCGCACCTCCACTTTTCTGTCATTGTGCCACATCGTGGCCTACTCCATTTTTTGCCACCTCCAGAATGTATGTGCCACTGTCTGACCTCATGCGCTGCTGCCGTCCCACCACTCTCTGTCATTGTGCCACTCTGTTGCCTATTCCAGTTTTTTGCCACCTCCAGAATGTCATTGTGCCACTGTCTGACCTCATGTTGCTGCCCCCGCACCTCCACTCTCCCGTCATTTTGCCCACTCTGTGGCCTACTCCAGTTTTTTGCCACCTCCAGAATGTAATTGTGCCACTGTCTGACCTCATGCTGCTGCTTCCGTTACATCCACACTGTGTCATTGTGCCACTCTGTGGCCTACTCCAGTTTTTGCCACCTCCAGTGCCACTGTCTGACCTCATGCTGCTGCCGCCGTCACCTCCACTCTCTGTTATTGTGCCACTCTGTGGCCTACTCCAGTTTTTGCCACCTCCAGAATGTCATTTGCCACTGTATGACCTCATGCTTCTGCCACCGTCACCTCCACTCTCTGTCCCTTGTGCCAATCTGTGGGCCCACTCCAGTTTTGCCACCCTCCAGAATGTTATTTTTGCCACTGTTTGACATCATGCTGCTGCTGCCGTTACCTCCACACTATGTCATTGTGCCACTCTGGGCCTACTCCATTTGTGCCACCTCCAGAATGTCATTGTGCCACTGTCTGACCTCATGCTGCTAGCCACCGTCACCTCCACTCTCTGTCATGTTCCACTCGTGGCCTACTCCCGTTTTAGCCACCTCCAGAATGTAAAATTTTGCCACTGCCTGAACTCATGCTTTTCTGGCTGCCGTACCTCCACACTGTGTCATTGGCCACTCTGTGGCCTACTCCATTTTTGCCCCCCTCCAAATGTCATTGTGCCACTGTCTGACCTCCTGCTTTCTGCCGCCGTCACCTCCACTCTCTGTTATGTGCCACCTGTTTGGCCTACTCCCGTTTTTGCCACCTCCAGAATGTCAAATTTTGCCACTGTATACCTCATGCTGCTTGCCAACCCGCACCTCCACTTTTCTGTCATGTCCAATCTGTGGCCCACTCCAGTTTTGCCACCTCCAGAATGTCATTGTGCCACTGCTGACCTCATGCTGCTGCCACCGTCACCTCCACTCTCTGTCATTGTGCCACTCTGTGGCCTACTACTGTTTTGCCACCTCCAGAATGTCATTGTGCCACGTTATGACCTCATGCTGCTTGCCGCCGTCACCTCCACTCTCTGTCCCTTGTGCCACAATCTGTGGGCCTACTCCAGTTTTGCCACCTCCAGAATGTCATTGTGCCACTGTCTGACCTCATGCTGCTGCCTCCCGTCACCTCCACTCCTGTCATTTGTGCCACTCTGTGGCCTACCCCTGTTTTTGCCACCTCCAGAATGTGATTGTGCTACTGTCTGACCTCTGCTGCGCCGCCGTCACCTTTCCAAATCTCTGTCATTGTGCCACTCTGTGGCCTACTCCAGTTCTTTGCCACCTCCAGAATGTAATTTTGCCACGTCTGACCTCATGCTGCTGCTTGCCGTTACCTCCACAAGTGTCATTGTGCCACTCTGTGCCTACTCCATTTTTTCCAAACCCCCAGAATGTCATTGTGGCCACTGTCTGACCTCATGCTGCCCGCTCCAGTCACCTCCACCCCTTCTCTGTCATTGTGCCACTCTGTGGCCTACTCCAGTTTTTTGCCACCTCCAAATGTCAAATTTTGCCACTGTCTGACCTCATGCTGCTGCCACCGTCACCTCCACCCTCTGTCAATGTGCCACTTGTGGCCTACTCCATTTTTTGGGCCACCTCCAGATGTAATTGTGCCACTGTCTGACCTCATGCTGCTGCTGCCGTTACATCCAAACTGGGTTTATTGTGCCACTTCTGTGGCCTACTCCAGTTTTTGCCACCTTCCAGAAGTTTATTGTGCCACTGTCTGACCTCATGCTGCTGCCGTGTCACCCTCCACTCTTTTTGTTTTTGTGCCATCTGTGGCCTACTCCAGTTTTTGCCACCTCCTCCAAAATTCATTGTGCCACTGTATGACTCATGCTGCGCCACCGTCACCTCCACTCTCTGTCATTGTGCCATCTTTGGGCCCACTCCAGTTTTGCCACCTCCAAATGTCATTGTGCCACTGTCTGACCTCATGCTGCTTTCTCCGTTACCTCCACACTGTTCATTGTGCCACTCTGTGGCCTACTCCAGTTTGGCCACATCCAGAATGTCATTGTGCCACTGTCTGACTTCATGCTGCTGCCACTGTCACCCCCCACTCTCTGTCATTGTGCCACTCTGGGCCTACCCAGTTTTTCCGCCACCCTCCAGAATGTAATTGTGCCACTGTCTGACCTCATGCTGCTGCTGGCCCCTTACCCTCCACACTGTGTCATTGTGCCACCTGTGGCCTACTCTCCAGTTTTTGCCACCTCCAGAATGTCATTGTGCCACGTCTGACCCATGAGCTGCCGCCGTCACCTCCACTCTCTGTCATTTCCAATCTGTTTGGGCCCACCCAGTTTTGCCACCTCCAAAATGTCATTGTGCCACTGTCTGACCTCATTCTGCTGCCCCCCTCACCTCCACTCACTGTCATTGTGCCACTCGTGGCCTACTACTGTTTTGGCCACCTCCAGAATGTCATTGTGCCACTGTTTGATCTCATGCGCTGCCGCCGTCACCTCCACTCTCTGTCATTGTGCCACTCTGGTGGCCTACTCCCAGTTTTTGCCACCTCCAGAATGTCATTGTGCCACTGTTTGACCTCATGCTGCTGCCCCGCCGTCACCTCCACTCTCTGTCATTGTGCCTCTCTGTGGCCTACTCCAAATTTTTGCCCCCTCCAGAATGTCATTGTGCCACTGTCTGACCTCATGCTGCTGCCCCCTGCACCTCCACTCTCTGTTATTGTGCCACTCTGTGGCCTACCCTGTTTTTTGCCACCTCCAGAATGGATTGTGCTACTGTCTGACCTCATGCTGCTGCCCCCCGTCACCTCCACTCTCTGTCATTGTGCCACTCTGTGGCCTACTCCTGTTTTTGCCACCTCCAGAATGTCATTGGGCCACTGTCTGACCTCATGCTGTTGCTGTGGCTGCTGCCATATTCTACACACTGTGTCATTGTGCCACTCTGTGCCTACTCCTGTTTTTGCCACCTCCAGAATGTCATTGTGCCACTCTGTGACCTCATGCTGCTACTGCCGTGACCTTCACTCTCTGTCATTGTGCCACTCTGTGGCCTACTCCAGTTTTTGCCACCTCCAGAATGTCATTGTGCCACTGTCTGACCTCATGCTGCTGTGGCTGCTGCCGCCGTTACCTCCACACTCTGTCACTAATGTTGCCACCTGAGCTCTCAGCTTGTTTTTTTCCTTTATCAGGCAACATTCCCGCTTCAGTTTTTTGGTCAGTTTTGCCCTCTTAAGTGCCCAGGAAATTTTAAGTAAAGCGATTCCCTAAGAGCAGGGGCCTTTTTTTTCTGCGTGTCATCCCTAAACCAAAATTTATGAAGCCCCAAAACCAAAGCTCCCTCTGCATATTTAAGCAGGCAAAAACGTTCAAACAGCACCCGGGCAGGCTCGTGCACCGGGGAAATAGCTTTTTTTTTAAAATGTGTTTCGTCCCGAATAAATCGGACCGAAGTTTTTTTTTGTGGGGAAATTTTGGGGCAAAGGGTGAGGGGAACCAAATTTTTTGGGAGAAATTCGCCCATCCCCTACTATAGCTGCCCCCAAAGGGGCTTTTTTGGGGCCCCCTTCTGCAAAAGTGGCTGCACTCTGGTATCAGATTTTTTTCTTAAAAAAAAAAATTTAATGGGAAACAAATAAAACCCATGGTAAATAAAAAGTTTTAAATCAGCCACCCACGGGTGCAAGTTCTCCCACAAAAGAGAGGGGCCCTTGTGTTTGGGAACCATCATAGGCCCGACCTCAACTATTGAAACAAAATGAAAAAAAAAAAAACAAAAAAATCACATTTGTCTTTTGGGGAAAAAAATTTATTTGAGTTTAGGGGTGGAAAATAAGAAATTTGGGTTTCCCTAAAACAAGCAAAAATTTTCTGGCCCCTAAACCAACCTGTTAACTTTTTCCCTTTAAGAGGCCCTCTGCCTTTCCACTCATTTTTCTTAGTAATGGCACCTGTTTGAACTTTTTAAACAGTAAAAAGGAAACACCTTCCACAAATAAAAAAAAACATTTCAAAACCCCAAAAACTCCACTATGGTGAAGCCCTAAAGAGCTGTCGAAGGACACCAAAACAAAATTGTACCCGGGCCCCAGCGGGGAAAAATGAAATCTCAATGCAAGCAGTTTGGGTTTAAGAAACAACTGGGGGAGCAATAAAATTAGAAAAGGGAAACATAAAAGACCACTGATAAGCCAAATTCCTTCGGGGGGCTCCACAAAAAGATCTCCCCTCCCCGTTTTAAAAAAAATACACAAAAAAGGGGGAAACAAAAACCCCAGAATCACCCCCGGGGGTTTTAATTTTTTTTTGTTTTTTTGGCCCGGGGGCCAAGGGGGGTTTGGGACCAATTTTTTCCCCCAAAACCTTCCCATTTTTTAACCCCAAAAACTCCCCTTAACACAAACATCGCCAGGGACTCAGACCCTTCATTGCCAGACGTTTTCCCCCTGCAAAGCCAGAAACTTTTCCCGGGGCCCCTCTGAATTTTTGCTGGGAAAGTTTTTGGGAAATGACCCAGAAGAGTATGGGGAAAATGTCATATGGTAGTGACACCAAAGTAGAATGTTTGGAAAAAAAACCAAATCTCTTTTGGGGAGGAGAGAAATGCTGAGTTGATCCAAGAACACCATTCCAACCCTGAAGCTGGAGGTGCAAATTGTTTGGGGCTTTTCTCTGCAAAAGGACCAGGAGAAGATCCCTGAATGAAAAAATGAATGGGGCCCTTTCGTGAGATTTTGAGTGAAAAATCCTTCCATCAGCAAGGGCATTGAAAATGAAACATGGCTGGGTCTTTCAGCATGACAATGATCCAAGGACACTGCCAGGGGAGCGAAGGAGTGGCTCGTAAGGTCATTTCAAGGCCTGGGTTAAATAGCGTTCCAGATCTAAACCCCCGGGGTGCTAAAAGGGGGTGCAGAGGGAGAGTGCTACGGGCCCCCCAACTGAGGGGGCCCAAAAAACCTTCTGACCCAGCTTATAAATGGCAATGGAGATGGGGGCCCCATTTAAATTTTTGCACTAGGGCCGGGGTCCAGTACGCTTGCCCCAACTCATGAAAACCTTTGGGGGATTGAAATCATGTTGTCCAGCGACACCCCAAAACCTCTGTCTAGATGAGTCTGCTGGAGGAAAGGGCCAAATACCCGCAAAAAGTGTTGCCAATCTTTGAAGACAGAAAACTTTGACCCGTGTCATTGCCCAAAAAAGGGATAGAACAAAGTATGAGATTAATTTTGTTTTTGACCAAATGCTTATTTTCCACCTTTTAAATTTTCCCAAAAATTCTTTCCAAATGACAATGTGTTTTGGGATCTGTTTTTTCTTTTGCCTTTCATAGTTGAGGTCGACCGATGATGTCAATTACAGGCCTCTCTCTCTTTTAAGGGGAGAAATTGCACAATTGGGGGCTGACTAAATATTTTTTTCCCCCCTGTAATGGGCACTATATATAGTGTATTGTTATTTGTTATTGATCTTTATTCAGTAAAAAAATATAGAAGTAAACCCCAAAATATTTTTTTTAAATATAAATAGTGTTA
>JAODAL010080965.1:0-12062 GCA_025379985.1 Phyllomedusa bahiana | reverse complement strand
CCATGCTTGGCAGAGGGGCGTCGGGGCACCTTCACATGTTTTCAGTTGTTCGCGTCTCACAAATTTTTTTTCTGTATGATCCAAACACCTAAAACTTCGATTCGCCCCATAACACTTTTTTCCAAATTCTTCCTTTTCCCCCAATGTCTGTGTTCTTTAGCCCAAATTTTTTTTTTTTTCCTTTTTTTTAGCCCTAATATCTTTTTCTTTGCCACTCTGCCCTGAAGGCCACATCCCCCGGAGTCGCCTCTTCACTGTAGACGTTGAACGGCGTTTTGGGGGTACTTTTTAATGAACTCCCAGTTGAACCTGTGGGCATCGATTTCTCAAACAGAGACTAATGATTTTTGTCTTTTTGATTTGTGCAGCGGGGCCCCCTTACTCGGTTTAAACCTTTTGTCTCCTCTAAGGGAAGTAGACACCGTTGTTGGAAAATCTTCATTTCTTGGCAATTTCTCCCAGGGGAAAAAGCCTTCACTCTCAGCACAAGAATAGATTTCAATTTCACATGAAAGTTCTTTTTTTCCTGGCCTTTTTTGCAGTTTAATCGCCCAAACAAATGAAATTTTTCCAATTTCTCCACTACTCCAAGCAGTCATTTTTAAACTTCTCAAAAAGCAAAATGTTTTCACTTCAAACTATTTCCCAAAAGGGGTTTTCAAGTTTTTTTTTAAAAATATCCATAGCTTTCTTACACTTAGCAAACACAATGACCATTAAAACCGGGAGTGATGGTTTGGGAAATTGGGCCTTAACAATATAATTTTCTTTAAACAACCAGCGTTTGCAGCTAGAAAAATCTTTACCACATTAACAATCAAAAGAGTGTTTTTTATGTTCATTTAATGCAGGTTCCTTAAAAAAAAAATGTGCTTTTCTTTCAAAAAAAAAGGAAAATTTAAGGATCCCAAAATTTTTTAAAAGAAGTCAATCAGGAAACAAATGGGGAAATTTAATTATGCAGAATCTCTAATCAAAAATAACCAATCACTTTTTAAATTTTATTTCCTCACAATCTCATTTACAAAAATATCAAACTCAAAGGTGATATGACTTTAATTTTTCCGCGACCCCGCTCTTGGGGAACAGATCCCCAAAACCTTGTGGACCTAAGAAAAAAATGTTTTTTTTAAATATTTTTTTTGGTAAATGTTATAAATATTTTTGATAAAATAGATTTTTCGTGCCTTGAAAAAATTTATCCAAAAATATAATATATATATAATAATATTTTTTATTTATATAAAAATATATTAAAATATTATATAAAAATAATATAATATATTATATATATATATATAATTTTTATAATAAAAATTAAAAAAAATTTCCTTGCTTAAATTGGGGCCTGCCCTAAAAAAATAAACCCGTCAACCAATTTTTGGGGGTAATAAATTGATGCAATTACTTTTATTGGTTAGATATCTCTAGCTTGGACTTTTTTTTTCCAGCATTTTTTTAAGCTTCTCTAAAAGACATTTAAAATCTTGAAAAAAACTTGTAAAAATGTTACAAAAAAAATCACCACACAAATTTTTGTCAAAAATGAAATTAAAAACCTTTTAAAAAATCATGGTGCATTTTGAATAATTGGGAAAAAAGTGGGTGAAGGGCCGAAAAAACTGGCATTTATTTTTAAAGGATCCGTGTGATGGCTTCCCCAAAAGGGACCTCCTCTTAGCATGGGAAATTTCAGTTTCTGAACCCCATACATTTTTTCTTTGATCCATTTAAATAATTCTAATGGTGAAAAAAAAGAAGCAAATCTTTCAAAGGCCCATAAAATAGATCCAAAAAGCTGTAAATAAAAAATCACTAAATGTCACTTAAAATCAGCTAAGGGTTACTATAAATCAAAATCGCTTATAAAAAAGCAAAGCTTTTAGTATACATAAGTTTTTTAAAGGAACACAAGTCACAGTGAACTGTACAGAAAAAATTTCTAACATTCTAGAACCTCCTTTACACTGAAAAATTTGAAGGGTTTCAACATTTTGACTATTTTTATTTTAAGGGACCATGGACCCAGATGTGCACTTTGTCACATAGAAAAATGAGAATTAAAAAAAAGAATCTAGTTTTGGGAAAATTCATAATAAAATGTGCCGAGGTGTTTTTTTTGTTTAAAATCAGAACATATAAAGAGGACCAATCATACAGTAATACATAAATAAACCTACAGGGAAAAAAAAACCCTGAGGATGGGTATCACAAAAAAAAAAACAAAGAATTTAAAATTTAATTTTTGTTAAAAATAATTTAAAAAATAATAATATGGAAATTCCCCACATAATAAGAGACTGATAAAACCCCAAAAAATGGGTATATTAATTAAAAAGTGTGGTCCATTTTGGGGGAAACCTAAAAGGACCCACAATGTCAATTTGAAAAAACTCAAAAAATTTGGGGGTTTGATTTTCATTAAAACATTTGGAATATTTTGGGGTTTATTTACATATTTTTTTTTTAAGATTAACTTTTGAATTTAAAAAAAGTCTTTAGTTTTTTCAGTTTTAACGGATTTTGAAGACAAATTGGGTGACAAGCTTGAATTGGAAAGATCCCCAATTACCCCCAACACAAAGGAGGAAAAAAGGGACCTTTCTCTTCATGTTTGGGCAAGACTCAACGTACATGAGGGCTCATGTTTAACCATTGCCCGGGGAAAACACGGAATATAAAACTTTTTTTTTCCAAAAGAAGTACACTCACCCCACCACCCTTGGGTAATTTGTTGTACTGCACGTCCAGAAGCCAACCTTAAAAAAGCAATAAAAAAAGGGGTGACGGCATATGTTTTTCAGTAAAACTAGAATTTTTAGATGACAGGCAGTTCTCCGGGGTTTCGAACGGGTAGGAAGTAGGTTTTTTTAAGTTGAAATTTTTATGTAAAAACGGAAAAAAGGTATATTTTTTTTAAATAATCTCCACACAAAAGGTTTTTTTGTTTTGGATATGCATGAAGGGATTTTACATTTTTTTGCGTCGGGGGTCCTGTTTAAAAAGATTTCACCACATTTTCTCCTTTGCTGATGTGAACTGGAATTTTTTCGTTCCACGCCGCTATCGCTGTGGAACTGGAACTACAAGTGCACAGCCCCATAAGTTTCCAATTGTAACTAGGGGGCAGATGTAAAATCGGAACATTGTATCGGGGGCCGCCTTTTCAAAAAAGGGAAAACCTTTAGATATGGCAAAACTAAGCAGTAGCGCCATATCAGATACTGTGGAGCCCAAGGTTTGAGGGGGCCACCCCGGTGTAAAAAAAACAATCATTTTTTAATAATGGGGGTTTTCTGCTACCAAGCATTAGATGTACTCTCTTGTTTTTTCCCGTCATTATTTGGTGGGGGCTCCTTTTTACTTGGGGGGGCCCGTAATCTTGTTACACCCCCGACTTTAGGCAACCCTATCCCATAAAGCAAAAATTTTTTGAATTTTTAAAAATTTTTTTTTATTAATTTTAATTTTTTTTTAAAAAAATTGGGTTTTAAACAAAAAAACCACCCTTTGGTTTTTTCCTTTTTTTTAAAAAACATTAAACAACAAAAAAAATAGAAAAAAAAAAAAAAAAAAAAAAATTTTTTTTTTTAAAAAAAACCCCAAAAAAATTTTTTTTTAAAAAAATTTTTTTTTTTTCCCCCGGGCCCTGAAAAAACCACCCCCAATTAAAAAAAAAAAAACCCCAACCCAAAAAAAAACAAAATCCCCCCAAAAAAACAAACAAAAAACGGAAAAAAACGTTTTTCCCAAAAAAAAACAAACAAAACTATACAACCCAAACGATCACCCGGGGGGGCCAAAAAATTAAAAAACACAAAAAAAAAAAAACAACTTTTACCTTTTTTCCCCCATTACCCCCCAAAACCCCAATTTTTTTAACCCCCCCTTTTTTAATAATCCCAAAAGAAAATATACTTAAATTCCGGGCCCAAACCCCCCTTTTACACTTTTTTTCTTTTAGTACAGTAAAATTGGGTTTGAAAGCAAAAAAATTTCTCACTTTGGGTTTATTTCCTTTTTCATATACTTAAGGTTTTATTTTAAAATTTTTTTCGTTATTTTTTTTCTAAAATAATACAGAGAAAATGTTAAAAATAAAAAAAATTTTTTTTTTAAAGTTTTTTTTACCAAAAATTTCTCAAAATAAGTTTTGTTATTTTTCACTGTTATTGTTATAACTTTTTAAAATAAAAGAAATAGTAACAGGATTACCATTAAAAAAGCATTTTGCCCTTAGTAATTTTTTTTTTTATTTACTCATTTTCTCCCTTTAAGTTCAGAAACAGGCTTTAAGGGGAAATTAAAAATAAATTTTTTTATTATTTTTTATATTAATTTCAATTTTTTCTAAATGGACCAAAATCTTTGCCCAGTTTCGATATACAACCTCACAAAGCTGTTTAGATCTGTTTAAGCACTCCTGAAGTTACCCCGTCCTTTTCTGGGTGATTTTCGGACTGATATGCATCTGTTAATCTCTACACAGCAGGATGGTAAAAAAACCTTTTTCTTCTTCACCGGGGATCCAGCTATTGTTGACAGCCCACTCTCTCTCCTAGAGATGGGAGATCCAAGCAACTTTAGACCGCAAGGACATTCAGCATATCTTTTGGGGGGCCCCCCGGGATTTTTAATACCCCCTAAGTTTTTTCCCAAAAAGGGGGTTTTCCCATTTTCGTAAAAAAACTAAAAACCCCAGCCCACCCAAATTTCCCCAAATAGGGGAATGAAAAAAAAAAAAAAAAAAAAAAAAAAAATAGGGGCACGTAACCACTTAACCCCAAATCATGGCTGCAGGGGTACATCTCCATTTGAAAAGAAAAAATAAAAGGGCAAAAGGGACAGGGAGTACCCGCAGTGCGGGGGAACCGGGATTTTTTTCCAATTTTTAATTAAATACCGGGTTCCCTGGATATGGCTTTAAAAAATCCCCGGGCCCAAAAAAGGTTTTTAAACCCACAGTTTTTTTTTTAAAATTTAACCCAAATAATAAATCAAGTATGTTTCAAAAAAATTAACAAAAATTTGCCTACAAGAAATAGGGGATTACTTGTTAAAAATTTTTGGGAAAAAAAATGACTATTTAAAAAGGTTTTAAGCACGGGGGAAAAAATTGTTTCCCAATCTTGCCCCCTGAAACATCACCATGAAACCCTAAATACAAAAGCCCGGGGAAACTTAAACAAAAAACAAAATTGGGCCCCCTTCCAAAGGGCAAAGACTTCGGGTTTCCCCTCCCAGCTTGAACATTTTTTAATATGTTTTTTAAAAAAAATTGGGGGACATGCCCAAATTTTCCTGTATCAAAGCAAAAAAAAATTGAAACGGGGAAATTCAATTATTTTAACATCTTTACCAGGGAGGGGCCAGCCCCCAGATTTTCAAAGTCTGATACCCCAAACACCCCCTTTTGCCCATACCACAACCAAAAAAAATATCCCTTTTAAAAGAAAAAAAGCTTTGAAAAAAATTTATTTTTTAAAAAACCCATACTTTAAAAAAAAAGAAAAATTAAACTAAGAACAAAACATTAATCATTTGTTGAATAAATCAACCTTTTGTGGGCCCTTTTTTAAATCTTAATTTTTGTTTTTAAAAATAAAAATAATTCCAAAATTTTAAAAAGGGTTCTAAAATTTAAGGCCATTTTTAAAATTTTTTTTGCAAAACAGGTCCCCAAGGGGAAAATTTTTAATTTAAAAATTTTTTTTTTTTTTTATTATTTAAAGGGACCCTAGAAGCTAAACTAAAAAATTTTTCCTCAACAAACTGAAAACCCCTTTTAAAAAGGATATTTTTTTGTAAATTTTCCAGACAAAAACTTCAAAATGAAATGTTTTTTAACCAGAGCACACAAGACCATGGGCTTTTTACTAAAAGGATCCTGAAAAGAGTTTGCAGAAACGGGCCAAACAGCATTTGGGGGGGGAAAGGTTTTAAAACGAGTTTTGAGCATTAACAAAAGTCGCGGTGTTTTTTCCTTAAAGGGTTTTTTTTTCCAATTTGGGGAACTTAAAATTTTGAAAAACCTTTAGATTTGGGGGAAATTTTAGAGGGGACAGTAATTGTATTATTTTATTTTAAAATTTTTAGCCCAAATATCTTTTTTTTAACATCCCCATCATTTTTCCATTTTTTACAATGCAGCCCCCCAGTGAAACCAACCGGTCCAATGAAATGCCACCTTTAAACAACATTTTTCGAGGGGGCATACTGCTTTTCAAGATGTGGGGCACACTGCACATTTAGAACCCGGATCCGGATCTAAATGAGCAAGGGGCGACACTGAAAACCATTCCCAAACCCTTTTTGGGAACGAGTTTTGCTGCCACTACCCAACTAAACTCGCGGGTTTTTTAAAATTCCGGGGGAAAAGGTGGAAACATGGGGGGGTGCAGGAACATAAAGGCAGTTTAGTTTGGGGGTAACAAAAAAGGACGAGGGAAAGGGGGTCAGGGAGGCTAGCCCCTGAACAGGCAAAACCCCCCCCAAACAAAATTTTGCAAGATTGGGGGATGGGGGGGTTACCACTCGGGAAATTTAGAAATTGCCTGCAGAAAGAAAAAAAACTCCTGCCCTGCCCAGTAAGAGGGGGGAATGGGGAAATGCAGGCAGGCTAGACAGGCCCAAGTATTTTTTGGATTTCCAAATTATTAGGGTACAAAATGGGCAATCTTGGCCAAAAAAGACCGGGATCGTCAAAACAGAAATTTTTTTTCCCCCCTGGGCCCCACATTTTCGGGGATGGGGTTGAAAGTTTCGGGGGGGGGCTGGGAGAAATCCATTTGCCCCCAGGGGTGCACTTTGGGCCACCAATGAAAAAATTTTTAGAGGTAAGGTGGAGGGTCCCAAAAAAATGATTTTCAGGGCAAAGGCCAAAAGCTCAGGGAAAGGGGATTTCCAAGGAAAATATTTTTAAAAAAATTTTAAACCTTTTTTCCCAACACCCCAACACCAGAGGGGGCAGCGGGAAAAAAAAGGGGATGAAAAAAGGGAGGCTCAAAAATTGGGGGAGAAAGGGGGGGTTTTTGGGTTTTTGGAAAAACGGGGGCCTGACTTCCGGGTTTTGGGCTACAGACACTATGAAAGGGAGGGGTTTGCTTTCTAAAGGGGGAAAGGGGCAGCTTTTTTGGGGGGAAAAAAAGTGCCGGGGGAAAGTTGGGGGGAAATATTTAAACTGGGGGGAACTGGGGGGGGGGAAAAAAAACACAAAAAAGAAAACAAGATAGTAAAGATAGAGCCGGAATTGGGAAAAAAAAAGGGGGGTGGAGGGGAGGGGGGGGTTTGTAAACAATAGTTAAAAAAAAAAGGGAAAGAAAGGAAAAAAAAAACTAAAAAAATCCCCAAATTTTTGGAAATGCTCCCCAAATTTCCCCAAAGGTCTAAACCAACAAAAATAAATGAACAAAATTTTAACTAATACGGGAAGAAAAAAAATAACCATAGGGGGGAAATAACTGGGACAGGGCGGGCCCGAGAGCTACACGGGCCGGTTAAACTTGCAGGGTTAAGTCAAATTTAAAAGGGCCCCGTAAACACGGGAAGGGGGGGGGCCCCCCGGTCCCCTTTTAAAAAACCTTTTCCCCAAAACCCCAACCCAATGCGGGAAGAAAATAGGAAACGGGAAAATGAACATGTAAAATCATTTTTGGTAAATTTTACAGGGGGGGTAACAATAACAATAAAATACAAGGGGGTGTCTGCTTACCCCCCCAAAATATAACAGAACCCTTTTGGAAGATGAACTCCTCGGGGGCCAAATAGAAAAAGGTTTGGCAAAATCAAATAGGTTTTTAAATTAGGGCGATTTTTAATTTAACCCCGACATAAATTGGGAACCCTAAACCGGAAAAGCTCTCACAAAGGAAACATTTTTTTTGGTCAATAACAAAATGATAATTCCCCTTTTTCCCAAAAATGGTGCAAAAAAAACCTGCCCAAGGGGGAAAGGGGCCCCCCAAGACTTAAAAATTGATAAAAAACCACAAGAAACCAAAGGTTTCGGGTTAAAGGGGCCCACCTGGGGGAATAGGGGAACCATAAAAATAATACTTTTCCCCCCTTTTACCCTTAAAATAGATTGTTTTGGTAAAAGGACCCCAAAAAAAACATTTGAATTTTGGGAAAAAGGGCAAATTTTTTAATTCTGCTTGGGGAGGCCCAAAAACCTTATTGACTGGGACAATGTTTTTAAATAGGCAAAAAAAAAAATTTAAATGGAAAATTTTTAAAAAAAAACCAAAGGCCCTCCCCATTTTTAAAAGGTACATACCAAAAGGGGTAAAAAAAAAAAATTTTGAAACAAAAAAAAAACCCAAATTTTGAAAAAGGGGGAAAATGAAAAAAGAGGAAATTTAAAAAACAAAAAAAAAAAGCTTTTTTCACCTACTAAAAACAGGGGGGTTTTTAAAAGGGGAAACTAAAAAAGCAATAGGGAAAAAAAAATAAAGGGGGTTTAAAATAAAGATAAAAGGGCAAACCCGGGGGAAAACGGAAAGCCCCAATTCCCTAAAAAAAAAAGTAAAACAACCCCAAAATATTTTTTAACTATATAAATAGAAAAAAAGGTTTAAAGCAAAAATTTGGCCCTTTGAAAAATATTTGGGGAGAGAAAATTAAAGGGCGATGAAAAAAACAAACCTTTTAAACACTCCAATTAACCGGGGAGGTTTACTTCATTTGAAAGGGATAAAGGAAAACTCCAATTTAAAGGGTTTCTTGAAAAACCCCCGGAAAAAGAGCACCCCCCGCCTCGGGAAGTTTAGAAAAAGAAAAATTTCCCCGGGTCCAATGGAAAACACCACGGCCCCCTAAGGAGTTAAAGGGAATGTAAATAGATGGGCCCCCTATTTTTTAAATTTTTTAAGGGGACTGTAAAAATTTAACGGGGAAAATTTTCCCAAAAAGGATTGCCGCAAAAGAAAAATGGGGTTCCAAAAAAAAATTTAAAAAAGGGGTCAAAAATTGACCAGGAAAACAAAGGGCCGGAAAGGGTTTTAACCTTTGTTTTGGGAAAAAAGGGTTTGAAAGGTTTTCCAGAAAGCTATCCTGGAGAAATTTTACTGAAAATAAAAAAATAAAAAACGCCGTTTCCAGCAGGGGTTTAAATGAAAAAAGGGGGCCCTTTGTCGGACAAATCTCAAAGTTTCTATGAGGAAGTCAGGGGCAAACTGGATGGGGGGTGGGGGGCATTTGGATGCCCCATTATCTAAAATTTTCTAAAGAAATTTGATACGGGGGCCACATAAAAGTTGGTTTAAAAAAAAATTTAGAATTTTTTGGACGGGGAAAATGGGGTGAAAAGTGGGAAAAAGCAACGGGCCTCATTGATAGAAAAAAAAAGGGTTGGAAATTTCCCGGTTAAAAATTACTGGGAACCGGGATCCCCTTTTTAACAGGGGGGTACCAAAGGGTAAAAATTTTTGGGCCCTATCCTCTTTAAAATTTTCTTTAATAACTTACACGGGGATTTACACATAAATTAAAAATTTTTTTGCAGATGAAAACTAAGCTCGGGAAAAAATTAATTCAACACAATAGAGGAAAATTTGTTTTTAATTACAAAGGGTTTTTTAAAAGGGTTGGGGAGGCCTGGGGCAGGGAAATGGAAAGAAAAAGGAAAAATTTAAAAATAAAGGGAAAAGGTTTTTCACAGGGGGGAAAAAATCCTTACATGACACATTTAAAGGGAAAAAAAAAGGCGGGGTAAAAGTGACAGGGAAAAAAGGGATTTTGGGGAATCCTGGTGGACAGAAAAAATTTAAATTGTAGCAGCCCAGTGTTGACAGCAGTGCCAAGGCAAATAGGGGTGCAATAAAAAGGGGGCATAGCCAGAGCTTGAACGGTACAAAGGCGGGGCAACAAAAAAAAATAAAAGGACCGGGTTGGGACAACAGTACCCAGAAAGATTAGCAAGATTGGGGTTTATTTAGTTTTAAGAAAAGACGGCTCGGGGGGACATATAAATATGTTTAAATACATCAAAGGTCAATATAGAGATCTCTCCCAAGATTATTTATACCCAGGACTGTATCTAGAGCAAGGGGGCATCCTCTGCTTTTGAGGAACAAAAGTTTCTACATAAACACTGAAAGGGATTCTTTACTGAAGAGCAGTGAGACTGGGGGGAATTCTTTTGCCAGAGGGACTTGTCTGGTGAATTCAATAACGGAGTTCAAAAAGGGTCTGGATGCATTTTGGAGCATAATAATATAACAAGTTATAGTGTCTAGGATTCAGGAGAGGGTCATTAAATCCAGGGATTTTTCTATTGCCAATTGGAGTGGGGAAAGGGAATTTTTTTCCCTAAAATAGGACAATTGGTTCTACCTCATTGGGGGTTTTTGCCTTCTTCTGGATCAATACCTTAGCACAACAGGCTGAACTGGATGGACGTCTTGTTTTTTTCGGCCTTACAAACTATGAAACTATGAAACTATGATATGGCCAGATTATGGCAAACATATAAGGACATTTCATGGACTCTCTGCAGCTCCACTAAAGTAAGTGTATATTAATTCAGGGTTCTTATAGAACTATGGGGTTACAGGGTTTGTAGATGTAATATATATGCGAAAATACTGCAAAATTATGACCATCTGAATGCAGTCTTAGTTACATGATAAGAATCCACAGAAAAGAGAGTTCAGAACAAACTGAACCACCGTCTGCTTTGACCAAAAGAACGGACAGGCGTGAGAGATATTACTAGAGCAACACTGGAATAAAAATTTAATATATAATTTCTTTATTATACATAGAACAACGCGTTTCATCTGAATAGACTTTCTCAGGTTCCACTCCTATCTGTGGGGTTCGGGTGTGAGAGTAGGCTACAACCGGTGATGACGCTCGGGCGTGTGAGCTGACTGCAGTTGGAGATGCATTCACCCACTCCCTTTAAAAGGGGGTTTTCTCGCTACAATGGGTTGGGTTTTTAATTAAAAGATCTTTAAAAACAAGCAGCTTTGGCAAATATATGTTCATTACAAATGTCCCCATGATTTTGAGCTAGCCCTGTTCATAGGAGTGCATCAGCTTCTCAAATCTCTATAGCAGCCGACCTTTGATCCTTATCTTACTGGCTGTCAGGTTGAAGACTCATCACCCTTTTAAGACAGGTCGGAGGGAGAGACCCCTCCCACACAGAATGTTTTTGTATGGAGGGAGGAGGAGGGAGGACTTGGCTTCTTTTCGGGGCCTGGATTAACCCTGTGTGTGCCTGTTCCCCCCTGCTCTCTACACAGATTGAGAGGTTTGGGGCTATCAATGATGTGACAGCAGTGACCCCTGGGTTTTACTAAAATCTGATGCTGGGGAGCGTAACATAATAATACTATAAGATCAGGAGGCTTGTGAATTTTTCTGCTGTGCTGTCTAGGGGCACATCCTGATAACACTTTGCACCCCCTCCTCTGTCGGAGGGTTTTTTGTTTTTTGGGAGAAGTTGGAATTTTATGCAAACCCATTTCAAGAAACCCCCTTTTCTCCACAACCCAACTAACAGTGGCCCCAGGGTCCCCCCTGTTTGGGTCACCACTGACCACTTCCTGGCCGTTCTTCCTAAACGACCCCGGGAAAGCCCCTGTGTGCCGCACTGACATCAATTTGTGGCGCCCACACCCGAAGTAATCTGCACGGCGCTGAAACTTCTTCATCCCGACCCCCGACCCCCCGGGTAAGGGGGACCAGTGGGGGGGAAAATACTCCCTCGATCACGCCACCCCGGGCTTTGTAATACGGGACCCCGTGACCACATCATGACCTCAAACCCAATTACCCTGCATACTTGGGGCAGAATATAATTTAACCCCGCAGCTCCGATTGTAACATTAAATCGAAACTACTTTTTCCACTGAACGAGGACCCCACTACCCCCCTACCTGCCGGATCGAAACCCTGGGCCCTCTCATCGGGGGAAATTTCTCACTGCCCCTAAAAATCATAAGATTGCAGCCATAGGAAAACGCACAGCTTTAATATCCCCCTTACGTGAGACTTAAACTTCCACATCTGTAACACTTCATATATTGGGAGGAAAGCTCCATTATTCAATAACT
>JAODAL010080964.1:0-12062 GCA_025379985.1 Phyllomedusa bahiana | reverse complement strand
ATAAATGGTTTAGCCCTAGTTGTCACGTTGTCCTCTAGGGAGACATTTATAACCTTATTCACGATGTTAAATGTGCTGCTGACACACTTTACAGAGTTTTAAAATGATCATACATTATAGATTTTTTAATTTTTAAAAAAGTATTTTCTTAGTGTCTAAATGAATGTAATTTTCAAACCCTCCCCTTCCCCCCTTACTTTTTGGGAAGAGAAATTTAGGGCCCCCAAACCCAAAGGGCCCTGATTGTTACGGCTACATCTAAAATCTTTCCTGGGTCTTGCTCTGTAGCGCCCCCAATATTAGGGCAGTAGAACTTTGTAAAAGCAATGAGTGGTATGATCTTTAGGACAATTGCCCACTGGTAATCTTGCATTTCTTAATGGTATTGGATCATTCTAAATTGGGGTGTAATGAAATGAAATTAGGAATAGCCTTACGAGCAATTACATTTCCACAATCGGTCTGGCCTTTTGGGCCATTCCCCGTTGGGGGAGTCAAGGTTTCTTAGATTCATGTTAATTTTTGTACAGGAATCGCTATTCCCCGTACTATTCCCCGATTGCATTGGGAGAATATCACTGATTGGTGGGGCTCCATCAATCCAGATTGAAACCAAAATAGGGGAGTCCACCCAAAAAAGCACAACAAAATGAACAGGCAAAAGGATCAAATTACCAAAAGCCCCTACAGTAAAAACGGGGTTAATTCAGAAAAGAAATTGGCCTAAAAATCAAATCCAATGCAGAGCAACAGGGGTTTTAGAGTCAGTCAGTAAAACCCTCACTAATGGCTCAGACCATCACTTCATACATATTTACTGGGTTTTAAAGGGTGAAAAAAAGACAGAGTCATCCCTTTGCCTATTGTGCTAAAGGTCGATCCGAGGGAAAGGGAAAAAACCCCCCCCCCATGAGGTAGAAGCCAATTCTATCTTTTAGGGGGAAAAAAACCTTTTCCGACCCAATCTGGCAATAGAATAATCCCCGGATCAACGACCCCTTTCCAGAATTTGGTCACTATAACGTTAATTATTAATCTAAAAATTTAATTCCGGGCCCCTTTTTTAAAACTCTGTTAGGAATTCACCATGACAAGTTCCTCTGGAAGAGTGTTCCACATTTTTCACTGTCTTAAAAGTAAAAAACCCCTTTCTAGGTTTATGTAGAAATTTTCTTTCCTTTGACATTGAGGTTTGGGTTCCCGTTTGTTTGGGTATAAATGATTTTGGGGAGAGGTTTTGACACTGTTTATTCACAAATATTTTTTTTGTCCCCCTAAAGCCGGCCTTTTCTTTTAAATTAAAAAACCCCTTTAAATTTTGCTAATCTTTATGAGTTTTGTAGTCCCCCCATTATTTTCATTGGTCGCGTTAAACCCTTTTGAAGATCTAAAATTTTTTTTTTGGGAAATGGTGCCAAAAACTGTCCCAAAAGTTTCCATGTGAGGTCTAATCAGTAATTTGTATAATGGGAGAATAATACAAATCAAATCATTTGCCCTTATGCCCTTTTTAATACATTGGACTTGCTGTATGTATGTTTGGCAGAGCCCAAGCAATTTTTGCGCTTTTTTTTCATTTCCCAAATTTTAATAAACTGTTTAAAAGAGTGGTCACTCAATATTGAAATAAAAAAATTTTGGGAAAATTCAGAAAAGAATAGTTTTAAAAATCATTTAAAAAAACATGGAAAAAAAAAATCTAAATTTGTGCCGACCCAAAATTCATTTATTCATCTGTCTCCCATATTTTAAACAATTAATAAAAAAGGGAACAATGGGGGGTTATTTCATAAACATCTCTAAATTTGAGCTGCTAGAAAAAATAAAAAGGGTTTTTTTCAGACCCCGACCCACCCCAAATACCCAGGATTTCTAGGCCCCAACAAATATTTTTTTTTGTTCCCCAGTGTTATGGATTGCCCAATGTTTGAAACTAAAGTTTGTCCCTTTGGGTCATTAACACCCAGCAATGTAATGTAATATAGTTTTAAACAGTATGTAAATTTCTTTATGTAAAATTATTTTTTCTTAAAATTTAGTCTTTTTTTCTTGGTTTATTGTGTTTTTTGTGGATTTTGGGGGGACTGAATTTATTAGTGTTTTGGGGCTGTCCCTCTATCAGCATAAATTTTAAAATTTTAAAGGTCTAGGGAAATTTTAAAACCTTTACCCATTTTCCATAGATGTTTTTAAAAATTCCTTTTTTTTTCTAATCCATCCACCAGTTTTTGCATCTGAAATGACGGCTACTACTCGAATCTTTTTTTCTTGGTTTTCAGGTTCAAGTAAAAAGAATGTTTTTTTTTAACCCTACAAAAAAAATGGCTTTTAGGCCCATTCTTAGGGGAATTTCTTGGAAGAATTAATATTTTCGTTCAAAATATGAACAGTATTGACATGACATTCAATATCCTTGATAGGTCTTTTTTCAGCCCGGGGATAATTTAAAAATAACCCTTTATGTTTTCAATCTTTTTCCCCTTTGGGCTTCCCCCCCCCCAAATTCTTTTTTTAAATGAAAATTTTTCTGTGATATTCAAAAAACCCCTTTCCACAGTCCCCAAATTTACTTTTACGATTGGCCACCCCTCCCGTGTACAAAAAGGGTTTCACAGTATCAAAGATTTTCATCTATATAATAGAATAAAATGCTGAAGTGGGGAATCAGCCAGACCTTACAATTGTCAATATAAAGCTTGCTCAACATGCATGAAAATTACTAATTTCACAACGCTTGAACTGCCCACCATTGCTATAGGAAAAAAAAAAAAAATTTTTGTCATTTTTTCAAAAAAAATTATATTTTTTTAAAGCTTTTTGTTGAAATGTTTTCTTTTTGTATTTTACGTTTTCGGAAAAAAAAAAAGTAATTGGTTCAGATTCATTTATATACTGTGTAACATTAGACAAACTAGGCTTGAAAGGGCCGTGTCAGCAAATTCCCCTTTTGGGGCCCAAATTTTAAAACCGTTTGAATGATTTGGACCCCCTTTTTTTTTTTTATTCCGGCAGTGCAGGTCCCATGGGTTTTCAGGGGTTTTTGGATAAAAAAGTGGGGGTTTAAATTTCAACAATACAAAATTATCATTCTAGAAGTGGTAAATAAAAATTAAACGTGGAAATAAATTCTTATCTTAAAAGGGTTGTCTTGGTTTTTAAGAAACCCCTGTACTAGCCAGGACGGTTGAAAGCAAAAAATAAATTTTCCCAGTCCCACAAAATTGCCTTGGGGGTTACGGGGGCCCCCAAAAGCAGTGCCCTCATTAAATTTTTCATGTGATTGTGAAAAGGCCCATCGCGGGGTTCAGTGGTAATTCCCATATATGGAAAAGTGTTGGGGCTACACAGTATTTTTGAGGGTTGTCCATGGTGGCACGGGAAGGGGGAACCGTGAGAAACACTGGGTTTGGGTTTGGTGCGGGAAAATAAAAAATTTGGGGGTTGTTGTGGTGTGTGTGTGTTTTGTGGGTGTATATATATATATATTTATAAAAATTTAAATTATATATTTATAAAAATATTTTTATTTTATATATATATATATATATATTTTTATATATATATTTATATTTATATTTTTGTGTGTGTTGTGTTTTTTAAACCACACAACTTTATCGCTCATTTTTACTTTCCATATTTACTGTGGCGAGGGGGACTGCGGGGTGTGGGCTTGTTTCTCCCACTAGGGGTTTTACGGCCAGAGCTTTTTGCAGATGCGACCCAAAGGAAACTGGGCTCGGGGGGGGGAAAACCCACCTATTTTGTGTCAGGTTTTTTAAATGTCACTTACGGTAGCGGTTTAAGAATAGTTTGAAAGGCGTAGGTATGGGGGGGGGCTCTTCCGGGACGGCTTTTGTGTGGGGGGGTTTGGGTTTTCCCCCGCTTTTCAGGCTCTGGGTTCCGGGCCCAGATTTTGGGGAATTCTATGGGGGGCCTATAAAACCCTGTACTCCGGGGTGTTTGGGGGCGTGGTGTTCTAAAGGTGTAAAGCAGCAGAGCTAGGAAGCTCTGGCCCCAGAGGTACAGGGAAGCCAGGACACAGTGGGGAAAACTGAAATTGTTGAGGGGCTGTTGCGTTAGGCACAGACCTCGGGACGGGAAGGGACTTGTAAGAAAAGAAAGGGGCCCAGACGGCCTGGGTTTTATTTTTTGTGTTTTTTTTTGTACACTGTGTCCCCTTAAAAAATTTTGGTTTGAAGCCTTTAAAGAGAAGCCTAGTGTCAGAGGGCCTTTATCGTTTTTTCCAAGGAGGGGCCGACCAAAGCGAGAAAAAAAACCCCCGGGACGGCCAAGATGGGTCTCAGGGCTGAGGGGCCAGTTCAATATTTACAGCACCCCAAGGGCCCCAAAGTGTAGATCATTCGTTTGGAAATGGAGGATCCCTTAAATTTCTCTATATGGATAGATGGGAATTGAAATCAATCACAATCCCTTTTGTGGTTCCACCCACTCACCAGGAGCTCCGTTTTCCCCCCGCAGTGATTTTCTTTTTGTTGGGTTCGCAATTAATAAAATTTTAAAAAATTTAAAATTAATTAAAAAAATTATATATATATATATATTTTTTTTGGGCAGCGCCCAAGCCTTAAAATTTTCCCAAAAAACCCTTTTCAAAGGGTTGGCTCGGGAAATTTAATGGGGTTGTCTCCTAAAAGGGTTTTGTTTTTATGTAAAAGATCTTGCAAAACAAGCCCTTTTGAAATATTTTCCCAAAAAACCCTGTGTCTACATTTTCCCTAGTTATCCCCTTTGTATGTGTGCACCCGCTCACCCGGGTTTCACTATAGATAAAGACCCGTTTGTTCTTCCAAATTAGGTGCCATTTGATGGTTGCTTTAGCTGCCCGGGGTTTCTAAGTTGTCAATGCAGGCCAGTAAAAACCCGGGTAAACACTAAATTAAAAAAAAAAACCAAAAAACAGGACTGGGGGAAAGATGAATTGAGGGTAGTGGGGACAACCCTTTACCCCTGGGGTCCTTATAAAGGGTCAAGCAATAAAGGGGGTTAAAAGGATTGGGAAAAAACCGGGTTTTTGTTTTCTTCAAAAAAACAGCACCCCACCTTTTCCTTT
This sequence comes from Phyllomedusa bahiana, assembly GCA_025379985.1. NCBI lineage: Eukaryota > Metazoa > Chordata > Amphibia > Anura > Hylidae > Phyllomedusa > Phyllomedusa bahiana. Next base: position 6,991 of record JAODAL010080964.1, on the reverse strand, counting down.
TGGTTATTTCCCTTGTATTGCAGCTTTTTTTTGCTAAGCTGCAATGCCCGCAAAACCCTTGTGGATAGGGTTGGCCCTTTTTTTAAAAGTTTGCCAGGGTTCTTTCTTTTTATCTTGTTTTCCCTTTGGGCCCTCTGGTGACCCCTGTTGGGTTTTTTTTGTGCAATTTAAAAGGAAAAATTTCTAAATTTGGGTTTTTTAAAATTCTGCACTCCCAATCTTTAGTGATTCTTTTTTCAAATACCAAATTTGGGAATTTTAAAGGAATTTGAAGGGGTGCCCTCGAATTTGTATCCTTTGCGTTAGTCCGTTTAGAGAGCTGCTGCAAAAAATCTTCATTGTTTTCCCCCTTTTTAATTGGCATTGTGTAAAACGGGGCTTTTCCCCCTGGGGTTTCGTTTGAAAGAAAAAATTTAAAACAGTTTTTGGGGCTTGGTTATTTTTTTTGACAGAAAAGCTACTTTAAAAAAATCTCCCGCTTTTGGCGGGGGGGGCCCCCCACCGGGAGAGTGGCATTACTCCCGCCCCCAGCAGGCGGGGGGTTTTTTTAATTTCCCGCGGCTTTGAAAAGTAGCGGCGGATTGGGGCTACTTTGGGGGCCGCGGGTTTTTTTCCCACAGACTGATGGCGGGCCCCCCGTGGGGGACTCTCCCAGTGCGGGAGAACCCAGGGGGGGTTTCTTTTCCCTCCCCCCTTTTCCCCGTATTTTACACCCCCCCCCCCCCCCCCCCCCCCCCCCCCCCCCCCCCCCCCCCCCCCCCCCCCCCCCCCCCCCCCCCCCCCCCCCCCGCCGGCATTTTGGTTTGTGTTTTTCGGGTTTCAGTGTCGCAGAGGGTTTTGGGGACGGGCGGCTGCACTAAACCCCCCCTGCGACGCTGGGGTCGGGGGCCCCGGGAGATGTCCGGGGGGGCCCGCGCTGCGGGGGGGCATGGTGAGGTAATTTAAATTTTATTTTTTTATTTTTTTTTAAACCCTTGGGGGGCATCTACCTGGCTTTAAAAAGGGGGCATCTCCGGCTAAAAAGGGGGAAAATTCCTGGCTAATAAGGGGGAAATCTCCCTGACTAAAAAAGGGGGGCATTCCCTTTCCTTTTAAGGGGCACTCCCCTGGTTATGGGGGGCAAATACCTGGCCAAAAAGGGGCATTTCCCTGGCTCTTTTCCAAAAACCATTATGCATTTAGGGGGGAGGGGGTGGGGCCCTTTAAAGGGGGCCCGGGGGATCCAAAGAGGGGTGTGTCCTTGAAAATTTTTTTTGCCGCTTCCCGCGTTTGCCCTCTTCAATCTCTGTTTTTCCCTTTTTTAAAAGTTGGCAACCTTTGCAGAAAAGTTGGTCCTCTTGGGCATTTTAAAGCTATGTCCTTGATCAGGTTTTATTGTTCTTAAACTATAAAAATAATTTTTTGGGGGGGAAAAAATTCTTTTTTCCAAATCTTTAAAAAGCAATAAAAACCCTTTTAAAACCTTATTTTTTGAGTTTCTTTAAAACCCCTTTCGCTCCCCAATTGATAAAAATAGTAATAAATGTTTTAAAAGTTTTATGTCCAAAATTGTTGTTACCATCCCAAATAAAAGAAATTGGGGTTGTAACATTTTTTGGGCCCAAACTGTAAACCTTTCCCGGGTGTAAATTTCCCCCATATTTTGCGTACTGACCAAAAAACCCGGAAAAATGTTGGCCTTAAACCCTTGGGAAATTATGGCCCCTTTTGTTTTGGGTTGTGTTGTTTTTTTTTTTTTTTTTTTATTTTTTTTTAAAGTGTAGTCTTTGTTTTTTGCAGATATTGCCAACCAAAAAGGTCAGGGTCTGAAAATTTTTTGTTTAAAAAATTTAAATCCCAACCTGTATTTCTCTTTTTTTTTTAAAGGAAAAAAACTGGTAAAAAAAAAGTGTGCTGCGTTTCAATTTCTTTTTTCTTTTTTTTTTTTTTTTTTTCAAAACTAAACCTTTGTTTGTCAATACCTTTTTTTTTTTTTTGGGCTCTTATCTTTTTTGGAAACAATTAAAGAGTATCCATGGAAAACCAAAAAAATGGCTTTAAAAATTCCTGAAAAAATGGGAAATTTAGAGTTTTATGACTAAAATTTTTACATCCATGTTTAAAAAAAAAGTCCTTTTGCCATTTTTAATCAGAAAAAATTGAAATTTCCTAGATTTTGACATGCACCAGCAAAGACCCAAAGGGGAACTTTTGGCAATGCGGGAAAAATTGGGCCACTTTTAGTAAAGCTTTGGTTTGGCAGCCCTTTCTTTGGAAAGAAATTTTGGAAAAATTGTTTTTAAAATTTAGTTTGAAAACCCCAAAAATATTTGCAATCAAATTTTGGGAACTATTTGATTGCAGTTGAAAACTTTGGGGCAATTTTATTTTAAAATTCCCCCAGTTTTCTGGTTTGTAGACACTTTTGCCCCTTTTTTGGGACAAAAGGGAGGGGTTTTAAAGCTAAAAAGGGGGTGGCGTGGGGATCTCTTGCGACAAAAAAAAACTAGCGAAAAAAGAAAGGGAAAAATAAGAGGGGGGTAAAAAAAAGGGACATTTTCGGGAAAAGAGTCCCCGGGCACACCATTTTTTAAGGCGCTTTTAATTGAGTGTTTGGGTGCGCCTAAAAATTGAATAAACCCTGTAAAAAAATTTGTAGAATTGATGTCCCTAATCTAGGCACTATCAAAATTGGGGGTGTTTGAATATATTGTTTGCTTATTTAAATGCGCCTACTTTAGGAAATTTTTCAAATGTGTCGTGTTGGCTTTTAAAATTGTCCCTTGTTTTGGTTACTAAAGTTAATTTTTATTGGGAAATTTTGGAAAGGGAAAACCGTTTTTTTTTCAGAAAAAAAAAAAATAAAAAAAAAAATTGGTTGTTTGCAAGTGGGTCAAGTCAGAACATGCATAGATTTTTGCTCTTGTGTAGTTTTTTAAACCTGTTGTCTTGAAAAATTGCTGCTTTTATTAAGTCCCCGCTGGCCCAATTTAAATTTTTTTGCAAAGGGGGGAAAAAGTCATCCAAAGAGGGGATAAAAGCCCAACATAAAAAGGGAAACCCACAACAAGCCCCCCCTTAAGCATCAAGAGAAATTATACTTTTTAAAAGCTACTTTTTTAAAAACCCCTTGTCCTAGGTGTTAAAACTGGGCCCAAAAATTTTGTAGGTTGTTGTTTTTTTTTTTTCCCATACGTCAGAAAACTCACAAAAAAGCACCCCTTTAAGGGTTCTAAAATTTTTGGAAAGGGGAATTTTATTGTCTTTTTAAAAATTAACCCCCCTTTCCCCCTCTATTGAAAAAAAAAAAAAAGCATAGGTGATGTTCATGTCCCTAGAGATTAAAACTGGATTCTAAATGTCCCATATCTGAATGTTTTCTGTTTTTTAAAAATAATGCACCTTTCTTTTGCTGTCTGTCTTCAGGGGACATCTTTTGCCTTAAATCGTGAAACCCATGCTTATAGAAACCCCATTTTTTAGTCCTCTTTTTTAATGGAAAAAAAACCCTTTTTGGGGATAAAACCAGGAAAACTTTGGGCCCAAATGATTGGGGTTTTTTATTCATCATGGGTTTGCTTTCAAATTCGCATTAAAAAAGTAAACGTTTTAACTAAATATAAAATAACCAAAAAATCAATAGCAATTTTTATTTCCCCCTTTTTTCCCTTGATGTGTTCTTTTACATGTATCCAAAAGGTTTGTAGGGGACTTTTTTCATGTCATCGAAACCAAATTTATTTTCCCCCCTTTCCCTATTTTGGAAAATTTGCTTAGAAAATTTGGTTTTCGGGACGGGGAAAGGGCGCTTTTTTACAGGGGGAACCTTTTTCACTGCTCTGCCCTCCCAATTTGGTTGATAAAACTTGGGGCTCCAACAGGAAATTAAAGGAAAGGGGAGGAGGGGGGAAGGGGCGGAAATTTTTTTGGTTTTATGGGGGGGAAAGTCGCAGTAAAAATTGGAACTACTGCGATTGCAAATCTGGGGGAAGATTTACCAATGGGTTTTATCTTTAGTTTAAATTTCCCAGATCAGTGGGTATTAAAAATGTGCCACATTTATTATGGGGGTGAAAAAATCTAGACATTTTAAAACTGTCTATTTAACTTTACCCCTTTTTTTAAGTTGGTTTTACTTTCCCACTAACTGCCCCAAAAAATTTTTGGGTACTTTTTTTGGGCGCAAGGTGGGGCCCCACTCTAAGCAACACCCCCTTTTTTAAATGGGGCCCAGTCCCTTTTGTTGGAAAAAAACTGTCAAAAAACTCTTAAAATGTGGTGCAAAGCATTATGCCACTATTTTTGCATAAAATTTCAAAAAAAAATTCGGAGCAACTTCCTTGAAAAATTGCGGCCCCAAAGTTTCACTATTTCATTTTGTAGTTGTTGGAAATTTAAAAAATTTCACCCAAAAAAAAACTTTAAAGGTTTTCATTTTTGGTTTATTAATTTCTAAGGGTAGATTGTCCTGTGTGTAACTTTTTTTGTATTCCAAATTTTAAAACAGATAGGGGAGCCCGGGGTTTAAACCCTTTGAAGTTGATCCTTGGGGGCCCCTCCTTCAGCTACTATACAAGAATGAAAATGACGTTTTTTGTTCCCCTTTTCTCAGCCTTTTCCCGAAAAGCAGCCGGGGGAAGAGTGTTTTAGCCCTTGATCAGGGGGGGGAAGAAATGGGGGCGGTGGAAAGATGGTTAAAATTTAGTTTTTTCCCCTTCAGTTTTAGGAGATGGGGAAAGGGGAAAGGACCTGGATTTATAGACAGGGTTGGGGTCCGGGGCAGAGTTAACTATGGGGCCCGAGGGGTAAAATTGGGTTACATCAGGATTTCAAGTGGTTCTGAAAAATTTTTGTTTTGCTTTAAGCTGGGCCAGGCCCCGATTGTAGATTGAGAAGAGAGAGGGTTTAGGGCGGCCCCTGAAAGGGCAAACCCACAGGAAAGGGAAAAGGGGGGAGGTGAAGTGGGAGTGAAAATATACTAAATTTTAATCGTGAGGGGAGGAGGAATTCAGGGGAAAAGGGAAAAGTCTTTGAAAAACCCGGAATGAAAAGGTTTTTTAGCAAAGGGGGGAGTGTTGGGGGGGTCAAAGGCAGGGGGACAGATCTAAAAGCAGCAAGAGTTGTGGCGTGGGTTTTTTGCATTTTTTTGGTAATTTTGGGGACTTTGGTTAGCTTGGTGGGTTTTTAAAACCCGATTTGCATGGGTCAAAAAGGGGGTTGGTTTTGAGTGGGGGGAAAAGGTTTAAGAAAACGGCTGTTTAAAAATTTTTTTAGGGGCAAATGGATGGGGGTGAGAAAGGGGGCGATAGGGTTTAACGAGAGATGGGGTCAAAGGGTGGTTTCTTAAGGATGGGGTGTGGATGGTTTGCATGTTTAAAGGAGGAAGGGGATGCCCGGGTTTAATTAAAATTTGGTTAAACAGATGGGTTTAGGGGAGGGAAAGAGAACGCACGAAGGTCTGGGGTGAGGGGGGATGGCATTGGGTCGAAAATATTTGCCCCCTTTTGGGGTTTGGGTTTTTTAGAGTAGAAAGGATGCTTGTCGTTAAATAACAGTGGAGGAAAGGTTTAGAGGGGCATTGTATAGAAAGGGGGGGTGGGGGAAATGTGCGGTATGGAGTAGGGGAGGGTACATTACAATGTCAAAATTTCGGGGCCCCCAGCTGTTGGGAAATTTTCAACTCCCATCATGCTTTGTTTTAATCTATAACTGTGGGCATCATCGGAAATTGTAGTTTTCCAAAAGGGTGGAGGGCCGCTGTTTGGGAAAACCCCTGGGCTACATTTTGTAATCAATGTCTCCCATAATACTGGGTTTCAATTAATTTTTAGCTTTTTAAGATTCACAAGTTTGGGGTATTTAGGCCTTTGAGACACCAGACTTAGCACGGGGTGTCTTCCCAAACCCCCCCCTTTTTAAAGTGGGGCCCCCGAGACACTTTTTGGGGAAACTTGTCGATGAGCAAAACGAATTCATGTTTGTTTAAAAATCCATGTATTGGGTGACAAACTTTTTGTGGATCTGGTATGGGAATCTGCACTATTTTTTCATGGTCTGTATACAAAATTTGACATTTTGTTAAAAACTATGCGGGGTGTTTAAAAAATTTCTACAATGATAGTCTTCTCAGATGGTGCCAAAATGGTTTTGGCAACTGCACAGCGGGTTGTTTAAACCTTTCCCCAAATTTACAGAAGATCTTTTGTGCAGGAAATAAAGTTTTTTGGTGCCAGGGAAATTGATTTGGGCTCATCTTCCTGTTGAAATGGGAACAAACTGGTTTTTACATTGCAGTCAGCCAAAAAGGGAAAGGGGGGGGGGGACAGGGGGTTTTTTAATTTGGTATCTTAAAAAAAGACACATTTCAAAAAGAAAAAATTTTTTTGAATTTTTCCCTTTACAAACCAAAGGGCCCGGATTTTTATTGATCAATGATTACCTTTAATGGATGACATTTTTTGACTTTACATTATAAACCAAAAAACCCAGGACTTCTGGGAGGGCTAGGCTGTGCTCAGGTGCAGGGGGGGGGTCAACGGGCCTTTTTCAAAACTGTGAAATTTGCAAACCCCAACCTTGGGGGGGTAACACTTGCTTTCTGACAGCTTGTGAGTGCAGGGCCCCCGCCACTCCTGAAAAGGGGGGGGGAAAGGGGGGGCCCCCCAGCCTAAAGGGGGCCCCGGAAAGGCCGCTCCCAAAAATTCGGGGGGGTTTAAAGGGGGGGCGGGGGTTCCCCCCCCCCCCCCCCGGGAAAAACCGGGGGGTTCGGGGGGAAAATTTCTTTTGGGAAAAGTTTTTTTTTTTAAATACAAAAACTTATGACTGAAGTTTTTTTTTAAATACAAATACTAAATACTTTAATCCCCAAAATATTTTTTAAAAACAAATACTAAAAAATACTTAAAAAATATTTTCCAAAAAAATTTAAAATTTCTTGAAAAAAATTTTAAAAAAAAAATTTAATAAAAAAAAAAATTTTTTAGGGTCCTTTTTGCCCCCTAGGGGTTTGCAT
>JAODAL010080963.1:0-12062 GCA_025379985.1 Phyllomedusa bahiana | reverse complement strand
AGGGGGCCCCATAATGGCTACCCTAGTGTCCAATGATAGGAAACAGAGTCCCCCTAACTGACTGCTGTGCCCAAATGTTTGTGAAAACAATCCCCCTTAACAAAACTAGCCATGTTCCATGGAGGACGAGTCCCCCCAAAATTTAACTACCCATGGGCCCCCGTGATAGTGACAGAGTCCCCCCATAACTAAACTAGCCATAGTGTCCAATGATAGGGACAGAGTGCCCCCATAACTGAACTAGCCATAGTGTCCAATGATAGGGGAAAACTAGTCCCCATAATAACTAGACATTTTCCAAATGATAGTGACAGAGTCCCCAAACAAACTAGCCATAGTGCCAAATGATGTGAAACGGAGTCCCCCCAAAAATGACTCCATATGTCCAAATTTTGGCACCAAGTCCCCTATGACTAGCCATGGCCCATGTAGTGACAGAGTCCCCCCATAACTGAAATAGCCATAGTGTTCAATGTAGGACCGAGTGCCCCCAAACTAAACTACCCATAGTGCCCATGATAGCCCCCACAAAGTGCCCCTAACTAAACTAGCCATAGTGTTCTGATAGGACAGCAAAGGTTCCCCCATAAATTATCCTCTGAGGGATTGTCAGGATTTTTTAAATCTGGGGATTTGTGGTAAAATTTTATAACAAATTTTCCTCCCTTATTTCTCTTTTCAGCAAGCTCCCAGCCCTCCCCATCGCCAGAAAGGATCTGTGTGAGGTGCGTGGCGCCAGCGAGACCGGAACCCAGACCGAATGGAGACAAGACCAGAGGGTTCTGGATATCGACCTCGGGCCTCTTCTAGATTACCCAGATGTAGGGAGGTTTCTGAAACGCGTGGAAGACGACATGATCCGAGAACTGAAGAAAAACTGGAGGAGTCACGCGTTCGATGGCTTTGAAGTTTCGTGGGAAGAACCAAATCCACAGGTAACTTAGTGGGGCTTTGCCGACCTGCTGATAGGATACATCATCAAATATGTAGGGGTCCCACCTCCTGAGACCCGCACCTATCTACAGAACAGGCCCCCGAATCCCTCCATTCATTTCAGTGGGATTTCGGTACGCCGAACCCACCCCGGGCAAGCTGTATTGGAATTTCCCTGGGGTCGCTATATTACAACCTTTTGGATCTTACTGATGACTGAAAACGCTGGTCGTAAGCTACAGACCGTTCGTCCCCCTGATAGGCTGCCAGCATTTGGTTGCTATAGTACGCCTGTTTGACTCCCCCCGATAGGCTGCCCCCTGGCGCTATAGCTACAACCTGTTCGACCCTCCTGATAGGTTGCCGCGCGGGTCCTATAGCTACAGACCGGGGTTCATCTCTACTGCTAAACTGCCAGCTGGTCGCTATAGCTACAGCCCGTTGTTTCCTCTTTGATAGGTGCCAGCACGGGTTGCTATAGCTACAGCCCTGTTTGATCTCCTGATAGGTTTCCAGGCGGGTTTTGCTATGTACACCCCTTTTTTCCCCCTGTAGGCTGCCAGGTGGGTCGCTATAGCTAAGACCTGTTCTTTCCCCTTTGATGGGCTGCCAGCACTGGTTGTAAGTACAGACCTGGTTTCTCGATAGGGGGAAGCCGTCCTAACAAAAAAAACCGAAAAACCCGGGGAGGGGGTGAATCAATTTATTTTAGCAAACCCCCTTTTTTAAAAACTCCGGGGGAAAATGGGGTTCCGGGATTTTTAACTTTTTATGGGTCCCAGCTGGGTTATATAATGGTGAATCTCTTTTTGCCCAGGGCTTTGTCTATTTTTTTTCTTTATTAGCTTTTTCTATTCCACGCGCTGACAGGTTATTCTGTCCCTGTTGGGCCAATCTAAATGACGGATTTAGGGGGGAGGGTCGGGGAAAAAGAGGCCCGCCCGTTTTTAAGGCGCAAAAAATGGGGTGTATATTTTCATTTAATTAATGAACCTGTCAAAAATTTCTAAACCGCCCTTGGGGTTAAACCCTGCAAAGCATAATTAAAGCAACAAAATCTGGGCCCATGGGAAATCATTGCTGGCATTTTTGGGTTTGCCCCTTACTTTTGGCGCACTCAAATGTTTTCGTGCCCCCGGGTTTTTAAAATGCCCCTTGTTTTTGGTGAATTGCATTTCATTTAAATATAGAGAATGGGGGGGTAAAACAGTTTTTTTGCCGGGGCGAAATACCCCAAAAACAATGGCGCAGCCTTAAAGGGGACAGGGCCCCTTTAAGTGATCAGAATTTTTCCCTTTTCAGGTCGCAGTTTCTACGCCCCCCCGGTTTCCCCCGCCGAGTTTAGGTCCTTTTGTCCCGCCCGGGTCTCCCACACTTCCCTCCCCTTCTAAAAAATGCCCCCTCCATCTTTTGGGTATTTCAAACACCCCCCAATTGGAGACCCCATGTCCCCTTTCTGCCTCACATTTTTTTCATTAACCCCCTCTAAAGGCCCCCTTCTTCGCGTTTCGGGACCCCCCCAACCCACAAGGAGGGAACTCCGGGATCGGTTTCTTCTGTCATTTTTCCCCAAAATTTTCAAAACTTCACTAATTTTTTTCCCCTTTTTTCCCCCTTCCCCCCCTTTGACCAAAATTTTTATTCTTCATTAAATAAAAAAATTTCCCTCACCTTTCCCCTCTGGAAAAACCTGCCCTTTCACCATACAGAAATATCTGTCCTTAATACTAAAGGAACCCCAACGACCCCCCTTACCAGTCCTCACTCCCCCCAAATCTCCCCCCTTTCTTCACTTTTTCCAAAACTAGGCTGCCCAAAACTTTTACAATGAAACTCTCTCCCCACCACCCTGGAAAATATTGGAAACCCACTCACACACACCCACCAAAATTCAGACGCCCCACCTTGGGCCCACAAAAACCCTCAGACCGTTTCTACACCCCGTGTTCCAGGTGGCGGGAGCGGCTGTGGAAAAAAAGTAAAAAAGCAAAACCGGGCAGCCCTTTCCCCACTACCAAATTAAAATCCCCTTAAATTTATCAAAACCGCCCTTCCGGGTGCCAAACAAAAATTTTTTCACCCCCCCTCTTTCCTCCACCTACACAAAAACCCAAAACCCCTTTCTTTGACACCCTTCCACTCCCCTCCTAAGGCCTAAAGGCAGGCTCCGGGTCACTCCCGGGGCCCGGAAGCCCGGGCCACACACTTCAAGAAAAAAATTTGAAAATACCGGGGCCTAAACTTTAATCTCAGCCCCCAAATAAAAACCCCATCCTGTCCCTCCACCCCAACTTTTTTTCCCCTAATTTTCTCCGCCCTTGACCCACGACAGGGGAAAGGAATTTTCCAGGCTTCTCCTGTCTGCTTTTCCCACCCCTGCCTAAAAAACCCCATTCCATCCCCCTTTGTCCAGTCTTTTTCTCCAAGCTGTCCCCTCTCCCTTACGCTATCTTTTTAACCTCTCTCTCTCCATTTGGATTTTCCATTTTCCCTTTCAAACACGAATCATAAACCCCCTTTTACTAAAAAACCCTCGCCGGGACCCGCCCTTTTTGCTGATAACTACCGACCAGTCTCTAACCTCCCCTTCATCTCTAAACCCCTGGAACGGTTGGTCTCTCTCCCCCTGTTTCCCGCAATCTCTTTTACTAACTCTCTTCTAGTCCCTTGCAATCGGTTTTTCCGCACCCACCCTCCAGGGGGAAACTCCCTTAAAAAAAGTTTTAAAAAAATTTTTTCCCCTAAAAAAGAAAAATCCCCGGGGGAAACAACCATTTTTGGGCTTCTCTTAGATCTTTTCTCCCTTTTAAAAACTCGGGGAACCCACCAACTTTCCCCTCAGCATGCTCAGCACCATTGGCCCCCAACCCGCCCCCTGTTTTGGTTCCGCCCAAACCCTCTGAGCTCCTTCATGTCTCGTTTTCGGGTTCGACCCCCCTACCTCTTCCTCTTGGCTTTTGGGGGTTTTCCTCAGGGATCAGTTTTTTGGCCCTCCCCCTCTTTTCATTGTACACAGCCCCCATTGGGACAAACCATAAAGTAGTTTTGGGCTTCCGTACCATTTTCATGGGATGACCCCCAAAAAATTTATACCCCCCTTCCCGAGACCCTCACTCCGGCCTTTCTACAAAAACCCCAGTGACTGCGCCCCGCTGTCTCGGGGAACATCATTCCTCTCTCCATGGGGAAAAAAACCTTAAACCTCCCCAAAAGACTGAACTTTTTGGGTTTTTTCCCCCAATCTACTAACCAACCCCCCCCTCATTTCTTTTTCTGTATGTGGTACCACCATTTCTCCAGGCGGGGGGGGGCAGGCCCCTTCTGGGGGTTAATTGGATTCTAAACTACCTTCTTCCCATATTTCCCCCCCCTTGCCCCCTCCTGTCCCCCCCCCTCCCACCTCAAGAAAAACCCCCAAAATCCGTCCATTTCTCATGTGGAAACGACTAAAAATTTCTCATTACTGCTCTTTTTCTTTCTCTTTCTTGACTACTGAAACCCCCTTGCTTATCGGTCCCCCCTCTCGGAAAAACTCCCCCCTTTTTCTCCAACTGTCCAGGGAAACAGCAGCCCCGGCTTGTCTTTCTCTCCAGCCGCTATACTTTATGCCTCTACCCGTTCGTCACTGCATGGTTGCCCATCCAGTACAGGATACAGTATAAAACTCAGCAAATCTCACCCCTAAAGCTCTCCACAAACGCTGCTTTTCCCCCTACATCTCCCCCTTTCTCTGTCTAACCCCCCCCCCACCCATTTTCTCTCCATCTGCTGATTTATATCAGACTACTTTCCTTTAAACATCCCCAACCTCCCCTGCCCGCCTCCCGATTTCAAAACGTGCGGCCCCCCAATTCTCTGGAATATGCACCGCGGGGATCAGGCACCTTCACAACCCCTCACAGGGTTTTTAAAAGGGCCCCGTGAAAAAACATCTTTCCCGGCCGGCCCCCCAAGGGTCCCTAAAATGTATCAAAACCAAATTTTCACTCCCTGCACTTTTGGGGGGCCCCACAGGCACTTAAACCCGATAAAAGATGTACTGGGCAGGGGGGCAGGTTATCCAAATTTTTTTTTTTAAACCACCCCCTATTTATGTAACATGGCCGGAACCCCTTGTAAACTTGGACTTCTTACCGTGTGTTTCACCCATAAACCCAAAAAGATTTTAAAACTTCACAACAGGGCCCCCCACACCTTGTTCCCCCAAATTTTTAAATTTCTTTTTTTGTGTAAAGACTGTATGTTTACCCCTTGAATTTGTAAAAATGCTGCGGAATAAATGGGTTTTTTTTTTGGGGGCAATTTGAAATAAAAATTAATTTTTTAATTAATTTTTTTTCTGATAATTTTAGGGGAAAAACCAAAGCTGCATCATGCGAACAAAGAAGCCAGGGTGGGCCCCTTTAGCAAGCCACGGGGGCCGGGAAACCCTGCCCCCCACTTTAACTTTTGTTCAGCATCAAGTCCATTTACAAGGGCTGATGGTCTTTCCAAAATGGGTCGTTTTTTCTTAAATCTGACATTATGTAAAGCATTGGTTTTGCAAAGTCGGCCCCTCCAACTTTGGGAAAAATACAACTCCCCTCAAGAATTTATATAATTTTGTAAAAAAATTGGGGATTTTGGTACTTGTTTGTTTCCCCAAACCGGGGTTTGGGGGGCCGCCTTTGCCCGATAAATTGGTTTTAAAAAAAGAAGGGGCTAAAATTTTTGGGTGGGAAGATTTGCTGAGGGAAATGGTGCAGGGACCCGGGGAGGTATGGTTTCAAATGGGTCTTATTTTGAAAGATCCGACTTTGCTTATCATCTCACTGTAAAAAAAAGGTTTTCGGGTCACTATTGGGCGGGGGTTTGGCCCTCACTTCTGTTTTCAGGGATCGTGCTTGCACAAATCTTTCCCGTATCCTACGCGGTCGCTGAGCATCTTCAAGTCACCAGCGTCACTTGGAACGCCACAGGATCTGTCAATGTTTTTCCCTACGGCAGGGGGGTTACTGTAATTCCGGGATTTTTTGGAAAAGAAAATTTCCATCATGATATCAGTTAGTTGGATGGTAAAGAAATTTGGGAAAAAGAAACCCAAAGGGGTTTAAAAATACATTACCCCAAGAAAAAAACCAGCCCTTCCCCCAATTTTGTGTCCATATGGGTGTTTTTTTGGGCTTTCCCAAAACCAAACAAACCCAAATTTAATTAAAAATTTTTAAAAAAATGGCGGATATTAATCCCTGGAAGAAGGGGTAATTAGTTTCCAGCAGTTTGCTTCTTGGAAATTCAGAAAAAGATTCGGATAGTTTTGTATGGTCAGCTTTTTCCAAAATGGTTTCCCAAAATGGCCCCCAAAAAATGGTCTTGTCCCCCAAGCTACTAGTGCTCAGTGCTGTAATAGCTTCTTTCCAACCTGGCTGTACATCTACAGAGAAATTTTAAAAGGGAGTTAACACAAAAACACTGTACATGCAGTGCCCCGGAGGGTTTGGCGGGGCCCCAAAGCTGGGGCCCCACAACCCCGGGTAGTGGGACCGGGGCAGTAATTTGGGTCTCCCCATTTTACAGAACCCTTTAAAGGGCCAGGGCCCCGAGTCTAATGGCTGATTTGTTAGGGGGCCAGAATGAATAGAAAACACAGAAAAGAATTGTTTATATATGAAAAAGGGGATCACATGGGTCTATTCTTATGGGTGGGAAAAAAAAGAAAGAAAAGGAAATGGGAATTAAAAAAAAAAAAAGTTGGAGTACAGTACATTCGGCTGTACTGGGAAATCCCATTGAAATGAATGGAGAGATTTGGGGGCCTGTTCTCGAAAAAGGGTTGCGGGGGTTTTCTCGGGAAAAGGGGGGACCCCCTACGTATCTGACCTTGGAGGGTTCCCCCCATCGGGCCAAAACCCCCCCCAAATTACCTGGGGACTGGGGCTCCCCCCACTTTAAATTCATTTTTTAACTATTTTTCCTTCTTTTATAATATTTTTTAAAAATATATATATAAATTTAAAAATAAATATAAATATAAAAAATTTTGTGTATTTTAATCCCCCTAAAGGGGGCCCCTTTTTTATTAGGCCCACCTGTCCAACTGCCGTTAACACTTAATTTTTTAATCACCAAAAATTCCCTGGCGGCAATTCGTCCTTTTTTGGCATGTAAAACATGGTCAAGACAATTTTCCGGGCCTTTTAAAAACCCGGAAACAGTAGGGGGAAGAAAGGTGTTTTGGGGTTGTTTGAACGGGGCATGGTTGTTGGTCCAAAAAAGGGGGGGTTTTGAGAAAAAAAAAATTTCAGAAACGGTGATCTCCGGGGAAATTTTCCGCACAACCACCCTTCGGGGGTTTAACAAGAATGGTCCGAAAAAAAAAAAAAAACATCCAGTGGGGGCAGTCCTGGGGCGGGAAATGCCTTTTTGATGCCAGAGGTAAAAGGGAAAGGAAATGGGAGACTGGGGGTTAAAAAGGCGGGGTTTAAAAAAATTTTTTCAAAAAAAGGGGGACTCAAATACCCCACCCGTTAAAACCCAAAGGTAGGGGGGAAAGAGCATCCCCTGAACGAACATAGGGCCCAAAACCTTTGGGGCAGGGGGGTACCCCAGAGAAGAAAGCCCACCGGGTGAAACCCCTTTCAGCTAAAAACGGGAAACTGAGGCCCCAATTTCCCCAAGCTCAGCAAAAAATTTTGGACAGTAGAAGTTTGGGAAAAACTTTTGCCTGGTCTAAAGGGTTCTCAAATTTCTGCTGCGACTTCGGGGTAGGGTTTCAAAAATTTGGGCCCGTCAACAACATGAAAGCAGGGGACCCACCGGGCCTTTTGTATAAAAGGGTTTCAGGCGGGGTTTTGGTGTTGGGGTTTTGGGGGAAAAAATTTTTTTGGGGCACTTTTTGGGGCCCCCTTGGCCCATTGAGACCTTTTGGCAACCCCTTGGGAATCAAACCCCGGGAAGAATTGAGGGCGTTCTAAAGCAAAAGGGGGCCCAAAACCCGTTACTAGAAGGGTTTCCTAAAAAAGGGTGGGCCTTTTGAGTGGGGGTTAAAAATATAAAATACAGATAGTCCCCGGGGTTAAAAAAACTGGTTGGGGGACTGTAGGTTTTATTCTTAATTTTAAAGGTATGTAAGGGCGGAACGGGAAAGATTTACTTTTTAAATTTAGCTCCGCAAAATTTTTTTTTTTTTTGTTTTGGTAGGGCAGGGAATTTTTATACTTTTGGGTTTTTGCTATTTTTTCCCCTGTTTAGAGATTTCACCTAAATTTTCAAAACTCATGTGCTGCTTTGGGGCTTTGTTTGGCATTTGGTTATTTTTGGCGCATAAATCAGTTTTGATTTTCAGCACACCCCCCCCTCCCCAAAAGTCTCCTTTTTTGGGCTGGGGGGAGGAAAGTAAGTCGGAACGATGTAAGTCGGGGACTGCCTGTGTATGTGTGTGTGTGTATTTATATTCATATTTTATTTATTTATTTATTTTTTTTAAAGGAAAAAATGGGTTGAAATTTTTTTTTAAAAAAAAAAAAGGAAAAAACAGTTTTTTAAAGGGGAAGGGATGTAAAAGGAAAAAGGAATCCACTGGTAATTTAAAGGGGTTTTGCCATCAGACATTGACGACCTATTGATAGGATACATCATCCAAGTCCGATGCATAGATCTCACCTCCTGAGATCCGCAACTATCTCCAGAATAAGTCCCCGAATCTCTCCATTCATTTTCTTTAAAAAAAAAATAAAATATATATTTTTTTTTTAAAACATAATTTTTTTTCAAATTTTTTAATATAAAACGGGTTTGGGCAAAAGGGAGAAAAAAGGGTACGTAGTTTAAAAAACATCCCAAAACATACAAAATATATTTTCATCAATAGGAAAAAAAAAAAATTTAAACTTTAACAGAGATATCTCACAAATATAAATCCCCAAAAATAACCTATATAAAAGACAATGGGAGTTAATACAATTAGGGGTTAAAGTAAAAACCTATGCGCTTGCAAATAAAACAATGGTACCCCCCCTCCCCACCCCAAAAAAAATTTAAAGCAAAAACCAAAAAAACCCCAAAATTTTTCTTTGTTTCCAACTATATTTCCTTAAAAAAAACACCATATATGTATATATAAATATTTTTTTTTCTAAAAAAAGGAAAAAATTTTTTAAAAAACGGGGAAAAAAAAATATTCTTTTAAAGAAAAAAGGAAATACAGTTAAAAAGAAGAGGAAAAAAACTTTTTTCCCAAAATACCCCCCAAACACAAAAAAAATCCTTTTTTTTTTTCCTAATAAAAAAAACTTATTTTTAGTGAAAAAAAATAAAAAGGTAAAAAAATTATCTTTATTATTATATATTTTTACATGAATGCTAGAAAAATAAAAAAAAAAATTTCCGAAAAAATATTTTTTTGTCCTCACCCTGCCTCACAAAAAAGCA
Source organism: Phyllomedusa bahiana (assembly GCA_025379985.1). Classification (NCBI taxonomy): domain Eukaryota; kingdom Metazoa; phylum Chordata; class Amphibia; order Anura; family Hylidae; genus Phyllomedusa; species Phyllomedusa bahiana. The sequence continues at coordinate 2,720 of JAODAL010080963.1, read as the reverse complement.
GAGTAAGGGGATCGGGAAAACCCTCAAAAACAAAAAGGGTTACCAAGGGAAAACTTTTATTGACAAAAAAAATAAAGTTATAGATTTAGGTGTTTTTGGGCCCTTAAAAAACCATTTTGGGTCTTCTTTTCAAAAAAGCCTGGTTTGTCACGGGAAAACCGGTTCCTCCCCTCCAAACAGCTGCACAACCCCCCACCCAAACCTATAAACTCTGTGAGAACATCCCAGGGCCCCTTTGCAGCATTAAGGCATTTTCCCACAGGGTTTTAAAAAGGGCCGAAATTTAAACGCCCCCGAAGTGCCCCAATTAGGGGCCGAAAACGGCCCTTTTCTTTAGGGTAATTCACAGTTCCCCATAAAAGAACAGGGTTTATGTCTCCCCCCTTCCCCCCCCCCGGCAAAAGCCCCCGGGCGGGGGGAGAAAAGGGTTACATTTGTCTTTCTAGCGGCGAAAACGCGCCGTAAAGTGATTGTCTATGGACCCGGCAAAAGGGGCCCCCCCACCCCCCCCCCCCACAGCCCCCGCTCCCCCCCCCCCCTTTCCACACGGCGAAATTGGGGGGCGTAATTAGTTCCCAAAAATTTAAGCCGTGTGCCAGGGCCCTTTTAAAAGGGCATTTCAAACGGCAAAAAAGGGGAAAGGGGTATTTCAGTCCGAAATTTAAAGGGCCCCGGAGTGGCAAATTGGGGGTTTGGGGAATATGTCCCAGTCATTGGGAAATTCCCACATTTCTCAAAGAGCAATGGATTACGTCCCCTCTCCCTGCCCCGGGGGAAATACCCGCCGGGGGGGGGAGTTTAAGGGGACATGGGGAAATTACCCCCGGGTGAAAAACCGCCCCGGGCTGGAAAAGTTTTCCTATGGGGCCGGCGGGGTCCCTGGTCCCCGTTTCCCCGCCCCCATCCACCCCGGCCCTTTAAATTTAAACCCCCAACCGCAAAGAACCCGTGTGTACTTACCCAAAGGGGTTTAGTTTCACAGGCGATTGGGAATCCTTTTTTGGATCCGAAAGTCCTGGGGAAAAATTTCGTATCCAAAATGCATTCAACACACAGGGCGCCCCTTTGGGGATGCTTTTTTGGCTGCTGCAAGGATCGCCCCCTTTATAGTTTTAAAAGGGGGTTTGGGCGCGTTTTTCCCGGAAACAAAGGAAGGGAACATGACAATTCGGGAAAAAAAGGGGGAAATCCTGAAAGACCCCCACCCAAAAAAACCCGGGGGGGGGGGCACCCCGGGGGCGTTTGATAAAGGGGTTTCTGAAGGGCCAAAACCATTTTTACAAAAAAAATAATTAATCCCCCAAATTCCCGCCTTGTTAGAAAACCGTGTTTTGGGGACTTTAGGGTCGGGGAAACACGGGACCCAAAACACTGCACCAAAAACGGGTCCCAACCGGGCCCAGGGGGGCCAGAAGTAATTTTTCCCAAAAGGGTAACCCCGGGCCAAAAGAAAAAGGGGGTGACCAGTCAACATGCAAAAACCACCCAAAGTTTCTCAGTGTAAAGCTATGAATTACCGTATTTGCTGGTGGTAATTTGGCCCGTTTTGCGCTTAAATTCCCCTCAAAATTAAAAAACCGCAAATAGGCGTGTGGAACATACCCCTTGAGGTGTTGTCCAAGATTAAAAAAAAACAGGGCTGTTTTTCTTTCGGAAAAATATAAACCCCCTCTGTCACAAGATGGCTCCGGTATTGAAGTCGGGAAGGGGAAAAAAAGCTAAACTACATCCCCGGAAAAAAAAGGTGGTGCTGTTTTTTGAAGGAAAAATTAAAAAAAACAGCCATATTTTTCTTTTCCTGGGCATCCCTTTTAAAAAAGGGAAATCAGCAACTAGTTTTGCAACGTTCATCCAAAATTTTTTGGGGCTTTTTGTCCTGCCTTTCTTTCAAAAGCCCTTTTTGAATTTTTTTTTTTTTTAAACATGTTTTTTTTTGAAATTTTCAAATTTTTAGCCCGAAGGGAAAAACAAAACAAGTAAGGCTGATTTACATGGCGTGTATTACAACAGCGGGGTTACGGCCCGGGCCCTCTATTCCCCGTTCAGGTAGTCCCCGGCCCCAAAGGGGGTGGAATGTGACCTCTTTTTACAGGATTTTCCATTAAAATACGGGGTTTAGCCTAGCATCCCAAAAAGTGCTATGATTTTAAATGTATTTGCGGGATTTCTTGGGGGGGGCATTTCAGTGCAATAACACAGGGGAATTAGCCCTTTAAAAAGGGGTTGGGGGTGAATTAAAAAAAAAAGGGCCCGAAAAAAAAAAATTTTCTGTCTTTTAGGACTATCATGCTTTTATTTGGGGCTGTAGGGTAACCCCCTTTTATTTGCAACTGCAAATAGAGGACAGTGGGGCCCCAAATTTTTTAAAGGGGTTTTTCTCACTACATTTATTTCCCCCTACCTCAGTCGTGTTTTCTTGGGTTTTACTTTTTAAATTTAGGGCGGGTTAGTTTTCTTCCACTAGGTTTTCAAATACAAGCCAGGTCTGTAGCTTAGCAACCAGTCTGACAGCCTAAACAGGAAAGATCAAAAGGGCTGTAGCTAAGCAACCGCAAAAGGGAGACCATTCAGGATAAATCCCAAAAAGGAAATGTAGCTATTTGCAACCACACTGGGGAGCCTCTTTAGGATAAAATCAAAAAAGGACTTTTAGCTAAAAGCAAAACCCGTGCGCAGTCAAACAGGAAAGGAAACAAACAGGGGTTTTAGATATTGCCAAA
>JAODAL010080962.1:0-12063 GCA_025379985.1 Phyllomedusa bahiana | reverse complement strand
TAAATAAATTCCCTTGATGTATAATTTTAAAACCATTGGTAACAATTAAGCTGAAAGGTTTAAAACCTGCAGTGCCGGCAAGGTCACCCTGCTCAAGGTGGCGCATGTGCAGGCCCGTGTGAGTTTTCCCAATGAAATCCCGGGGATTGTGATGAATGGGTGAAGATGCTGGGGTCAGATGAGCGAAAAGGACCTTTTTGGGCAGGGAACTCAACTCCCCGTGTTTGGAGGAATGCTGCCTTTTGACAAAAGAACACCGGCCCCCACCTCAAATAGGGGGTGGAAACATTATGTTTGGGGGTGTTTCTCTGCAAAGGAACAGACTACTTCCCACATCAATGATAAATGGAGGGGCCCATGTCCTTTTAAAAATCCTGAGTGACAACCTCCTTCCCTCCCCAGGACATTAAAAATGGGTCTTGGCGGGGTCTTCCAGAAAGCAATAACCCAAAAATACACCCAAGGAACAAAGGAGTGGCTCAACAAAAAAACACTTTAAAGGGTCTGGAGTGGCCTACCCAGTCCCCAAAAACCCTTTTAACCACAGAAAACTTATGGGGGGAGTTGAAGCTCTGAGTTCCCAAGCGACAGCCTCCAAAATCTTAATGGAGGGGCCCAAAAATTCCTCCTGCGTGCGAAAACCCCATCATAACTCAAAAAACATCTGCATGCTGTGTTTGTCAACAAGGGTTTTGGAAACCAAAAGTATTAAGTCTGTTTCCCAGAGGGATCAAATATTTATTTCTCACTGCAAAATGCAAAAAAATTTATAAAAAAACAATGTGTAAGCATACTTACGGTCCCGGTGTGGTCTGTTCAACCAGAAATAAGCAGTAATGTCCATCTTATTGAAAAATTCAGCCAATCACGGGCCCGCAATGTCACCCACATGACTGTCGGCCTGAATTGGCTGAGATGTCACGTGAAACGGGACATTCACGTTCAGCCAGGGAGAATGGACCAGAAGTGAACGGGAGGGGTCTGGGAGGTAATTGAGTCTTCCCTTTGTTTCCCCCGAAAATAAGGCTAGGTTCACACGGCTTAATTGCGGGAGTAATTACGCCCCCCCAATTAGCCGTGTGGGGGGGCCGGCCCCCCGGCCCATAAAATTGCATTACCAGCGGCGCTTTTACGCGCGGGTTTTCACATGTCATTATCCCCCCCTCGGCATATTGCCGAGCAGGGAGGGAGCGAATCCATAGTTCTCTATGAAACGTGGATTACCTTTAATGTTTGGGGGCTTTTTTCACCCCCTAAACTTTGCAGCATACGGCCGTAATTCGGGACTAAATACGTCCGTTTAAGCCGTGTGAACATGGCCTAAACTTGTGCATTTTTTTTTTTTTTTTTTTTTTTTGAAATGCAAGTTTGGCTGCTTATGTGATGTTTGTGATGAAATCACTACAGTATTTTACATTTTGATTTTTTTGTTCAACAAAAAATGTGAATTATTGTCAAAAAAAAATAAAAAACCCCCTAAAAAAAAGTCTTAGCTCGTTTTTTGGAGCAAAAAAAAATTTTAAAGACAGTCTCTTTTTGGGGGGAAACGGGATCTTTTATTTTAATATCCCTTGGCAGACAAAGGGGTGTTTCTGGACTGTAATGTTTTAAAGGCGATAAAGTTGTGCAATTCTAACATCTATTTTTAGTGCTTAGGGGAATATAAGCTTTTTTTTAAATGGTAAATTTTTGTTTTTTTAAGTAACAAAAAGGGGTTTCCAAATCGGTATGATTAATGCCTTCAACGGGCTGCGATGAATTAGCTTATTAGTGTGATTTTATGAAAAGGTTGTGATTTTTTTATGACCGTTCCGGGTCGCTTCCCTTTTTTTGAGAAAATACTCCAGGATGAAAAGTGGACATTATCCTGTTTCCCACACACACGTCAGTACAATAAGGGGGAAAATCACATCTGGAACCTCCATCACACAGGTGACCGGATCCATTTCCGATAAACAAGAACAGTTGGCAACATGGGGGTGGGGTTTCTGCTGGGGGTTATCTGCTGTTTTATCAGAAAAAATAGCAAAGTGCGCCGTCATTCCCCTTTCCCGATGGAATTGTGACAAAAAAATTTTCGCAGCATGCTTTTCTATTTTTTGGGTTTTAAAATACAGACACACGACAGAAAACCAAAGCCCAAATCGTTCAAGGCGGCCGTAGGGCACCATTTTTTTCTATTGGAAACGGATCGGGTCACACCCTCGGCGGAGGTTCCAATTTTGAACCATGAAAATATTTGAATCCACCATAACAGCAAATATCAAAATACAATTTTAAAAAAAAGAAAATGAAAAAAAAAAATCAAAACAACAGCATGCACAATTAGTTTTTTTTTTTAAACTAACAATTTAAATATAAATTTTGGGTGGAGACAGTTCCTGGATAGCATCGATTCACCTCTCCCAGCCCCCCTTTCCCCAGGTTGCTGGGGCATCAAAAACCCCGAGTCCAGCCACCCCTTTTTGCAGGAAGTTCCCCCTTTCCCAGATACTTTCATGAAAAACAAGGGGGTTCCTGACGCTTTGCAAAGACATAAAATGTGGGGCTTGGAAGTGGGTTTTGGTGACGAGGCACGCTTTTCACTGGTTCCCGTGAAGTCACATTGCATTCATTAAGCATCAAATTTCTTTTTTTTTGGGCAAGGCATATTCCGAGGCCGGGCCCCTGGGGGTTTTTCCCCAGCAATTCATATGAAAATATCTTTCACCTGTGGATCTGAACCCTTGCGCAGATTTGACCTACTTAAAAAACCTTAAAGGGTTTTTTCTGTAAAAGATTTGCTTGTAGGGAAATTAAGACTTTTTCCCAAATTATTGCCCTAGGGCAGGAGAAAAGACTTTATCTGCTCGAGTTTGGGACCAGTGTCTTTATTTTATTTCTCCCTTCTGATTTTGGGAAAAGACCAAAGAGTGAGGTCACCATAGTCAGATCACTCTGGAGCAGAGACATTTATGACATGTATGAAAAATGTCTAGGTTAAAGATGTCTTTGTTGACTATTGAACCAAAAAGAGCCCCCTTTCATTTCCTAAGTGCTCCCAAAAAAAATAAAAGGGGGGCTCATCGTACGGGCCAACAAAAAAATCTTTCACCTAGACAGTTTTTAAAAAAGTCCCCCTTTTTCTAACAAGACGCTTCTTTTTTTTCAAAAAAGCAATTGGTTTTTCTCTCGAAGCAATTGTAGCTAAATATGTAATCCCTGCTATAGAAACCTGTGGGACCCGACTATCAGACAATGATGACCAATAAAACAAATGTCCCAAAAATTTTATCGTGGGAAAACCCTTTTAAAAAAAAGAATGAGAAATTTTTATTGAGGGGCAATGGGGTGATTTTCTAAGTTTTAGACAATATTTCAAATTTATTCCTGTCTTCTGCTTCAAATACTCATTGGGGCAGATTTTTCAAAAGGTCTTACTTTTAGACCGTGTAAATTTAAATAACAGCTTAAATGCGCCACATTTTCCCTAATTTTGATAAAACTGGTCAGGTTAAACGTCTAGTCTAACTTTTACCACAATTAAATTGTTTACTTTCACACCCGAAACGCGACAAAATCGGCGCATTTTTTTGTCCCCTTAAACCCGCCCCTTTTTACGGGGCACGCCCCCCCCTTAGAAGGACGAGGCGCAAAAAAACGTCTGAAAAAGTCTAAAAAATAGTTTAATGTGGCGAAAAACTGGTTTCTGGGGCAATGGAGCCCAAAAATTCTGGCGCAACTGCTTTTATAAACTGCCCCTTGTGTGGACAGAGCCCAAAAAACTCCAGGACCCCACGCCAAAGGCAAAACATGGTTAAAAATTTCGTCAGGGCAATTATTATGATCACTTTTCCCCATGGCATATGTAGATATGAAGGTATCTGTTTTGGTGAGCAAAAAGGGGTGATAGGCATTGCAACATATCCCCCTTTTTTGTGAGGGGATTTATCAGAGTTGCAAAAAATGTGTGATTATTGGTTTTAGGGGGGACCCGCACCAATTGGGAAAGGCCCCTGAAACGCCAGCCCAGAATAGAGAAACCGGACGGTTTTGCACAACTCTTGTTCGATATGGGGAGTTTCCAAATAAACCAAACATGGCAATTGTCTGTACTCAGACCTTCATAGAAAATGGGAGAGGTTTACTAGCGTGACCAGTTCTCCTTTTGAGCCGGACTTTCGGGAACCCATTCCCCGAGAAAGGGAGCTCCCACCTCTGGGACCCCCCCCTATCGATTGTGGGTTACCTATTGTTGCCATTAAAGGGTTTTAGTGGAAATACCCTTTTCGACAGTTTTTAGAAGGAAAATTTGTTGTGAAGGAAAAAGGGGAAATTTTTTGCGCAAGGTTTCTGCGTTTTCGTTTTGGGCGAGTTTTACTAGTTTTTCCCTTTATTGTTACCCTTTTGGAAAAAAGTTCCTCGAAATATGGTAAAGGTTTCAATTTTTGGTGGTCCCATGTTTGGGCCCTTGTTTCAACATTATTTGTGGATGAAAGAGTCGCACAAAAAAAGAGCTTGGTCTAAAAACCATATTTTTGGGCCTCTTAAAAAATTGTCTTTACAGTTTAAATGTTTTGTTGCCCATAGCAACCAATCAAGCCGCTTTTATTTCATGTAGTGTTGGAAAAAAAGAAAGTTGTACTCGTTGGTTGCTAGACTCTGTTAGTTGGAATAGGCATCAAAGACAGTCTTCCTGCCAGACAGTTTTCATAAATGAGGCCCATTCTTTTTAACATGGGACCCTACCTATGCCAGGCTTCCATCATAGTTACACGTTGAACCTAAATGTTGGGAACTGCCCCCTCATACAGTTCTGATGGCCCCTACAAGATGCAGGGTGTGAAGAGCTTTCCACCAGGGTCCTGCAATGCTAAGGTGAACAGAAATTGTCAGAGTTCTCCTTTCATTTTTTTAGAGCACTATATGAAATGAGAGGGGAGCGCTGATTGGTTGCTATGGGCAACAAAGAAAGTCTTAGACAATTTTCATACATGAGGCCCAAGGCCCTAAATGGGTATTCTCACCCTGCTGTTTCACAGAGCCTGTTCTTCACAGTCAGCTTTAGGCTCCCACTTCCTGTTCAGGATGTGGGTGGTTCTACAGTCGTGATTGACATTTCAGCTCTGCTATTCCTAGCTGTGCCTCTTAGGGTATGTTCACACGATATACTGCGGCGCATACAGTACATCGTGTGTTTTAGGAGCTCGCGCTAAGACGCAACGCAAGGGGGCTGGCAGCCATAGATATGCATTACTCACGGCGCGTATTCGCCGCAAATAATTGACGTCACTTATCTCCCCGCGATTACAATACAATCGTATTGTACGAGCGGGGAGAGGAGGCGTAATCCATAGTTCTCTATGAGAGCTATGGATTACCGTAATTATGGGACGCATTTCCCCACGTATTAAGCGCAGTACGCCGCAAAATACGTGTGAACATACCCTTAGAGGGACATTGGTGATGAAGGGGTTTTATCAGCAGGGTAGAAGACTTCAGAGGTCTAAAAGGGTTAGTAGTTTGTCAGTAGGAAATATAAACAAACTCCTGTGCTACTGATAAGACACGGCAGGGAGTGACATCACCATCCCACCATGCTGCCAAAAAAGAGGTGGTCAATAACCTAGGGCAGAGGTTCCCAACCCGAGTCCTCAAGTCCCACCAACAGTTCATGTTTTCTGGCTTTCCTTAGCATTGCACAGGTGAAGTCATTATTGTCAGTGCATTCTGTGGGAGATCCTGAAAACATGACCTGTTGGTGTGCCTTGAGGACTGGAGTTGGGGAACACTGACCTAGGGAAGCATGTGTACACAAGCAGGAGATAAGAACTGCTCTAACTCTGAAGGGAAGCAAAATCAGAACAGCAATGTATTTGACAATAATCTCTATTTACTTCTGCCTACATGTATAAAGCTAATAAATGAAATAGGAATACCCCCTTTAATATTCACTTCGATTTTATATACCGTATAAGCCGAGTACAAATGCAAAAAATGTGCTGAAAAATCCCCCCTCGGCTTATACTCGAGTCACTGTCTGGCCTCGGGCGCCGTGATGGCCCGTGCGCCGGCAGGGACATTTCAGCTATACGCGACTCCTCAGGGAGTGCATGTAGCTGAATGCCGAGTGAGCCGACAGGGTCCGGGCACTTCAGTGGCCCGGGCACTGTCCGCGATCTCTTCACCTGTATGCGACTCCTCCGGCGCGCATACAGGTGAAGAGATATCACTGCGAAACAGAGAGCGAGCGCACCCTGTACATGGTCTGCACAAGAATTTGTGAAGAATTCCTAAGAATTGTAAGGGACTATCCTCTCCACAAACATTGTTTTTTGGTATCTTAAACGACCACAGCCGCTTATTCATTTTGCTTTAGGATGCACATTTGGAAGCTAGGAAGAAAATGATGCTACAGTGGAAAAGATGTAGGCGTGCAAGTTTACAGTTTCCAGGCTCAGGGCAAAAAGCTGTAGGAATGAATTCTTGTTCACAAACAATGAATGTACTCCCTAGTTCATGTGTAAACTGAAAAGTGATGATGCTGGACATCTGGGGCACTTGTCATTGATACATCGACATGGATAATTAACATCTATAATGTATATGGCCCCAATGGGGAAAAGAAACTGTTCTTGAATGATTTATTAGCCAGGCTGGCGGAAGCCAAATTGTACCAGGAGAAGCCTTTAATGCTGTCTACAACCAACTGAAAGACATGAAAAGGAGACAACAATCAGCACCGAGTCAGAGACCATATCACAAAGTATGGAGTCCCTTATTGAAAATTAAAAACACAGAATGGACCATTCCCAGTAGGAGGCAATATAAGCCCCAGTGCTACCTGGGGAAAATATAACAGGTGCAGATAACTAATGAACAGTTGCTCACAAACCCGTCCACTAGGAGGGCAACTGCCTAGTAAAAAGAAACTGCTCATTGGACAAGTACCAGTTCACACCAGTATGCAGAAATACCTTACTGAAAATTACCAATTTGTCTGAACCATAAGGACATGTCAACTTTAACAAAGCAATGTACAGTATACGCCCATTCATCAGTCATAGAATCCACAGTCCGCAATCAACTATATTTTTATATCCCTTAAAGGGGTTGTATCATTTCATTGAATGGCATTCAGAATAAGGGGACAGTGAAAACAAGTAACTTTGCAATTAGATGTCATTAGCAAAGCTGTCTTGTATTCGAAGTTTTCCTTATCTTCTCTTTCTGTTTACACTGATCTCCAGTGCTGGTCGGATCCCTCCTCCTTGCATTTCACTAGCTGAGAGCTCATTTACATTCTGTTCAGCCCCGTTAACGGAGCTTGGGATTCCTGCCTTTCACTAAAAATAAGGGACCAGCACATTTTCACTCTGCACAGCTGGAAGAAACAGAATAACACTGCAGGGCTCCTACAATCAGGAAACAACACAATTGTGTGTCGATCCCTGCCTCTCTGCACACGTAGCAACTTCTCTCTGCACACCCAGCAGAAACACACTGCAGCAGATTCTACAATCAGAAAACAGCACAGTTGTGTCTCGGTGACTAACTCTCCTGCATAGAAGGGAGATCTGTGGCGTTCATAAAAAGCTGGATTCAACTGTAACAAATCTCCAGCTGTGAGAGGAGAAGAGATCACTGCTCAGTCTAGATTGAATGCAGCCTGTGGTATGTATACAGCTCTTACAAAATAAGACTGCATAGGGAGAGACACAGTGATATGTGGACTCGGTGGGGAGTCTCGGGAGACAGCATGAACAGTGAAGGGGGGATGATGTCACCCAGCTGGGAGAGGAAGAAACGCCCCTGCATTTCTAGAGTTGAGAAGCTGAGAGCAGTATGAATCAGCCGAACTAAAGCAGCGATACATCCCCTTTAAGACAGGACACCCTCACAATTAATATTTTACTCAAAAGGGCTAACATTCCACATTAGGAAGAGACACCGGGGACGCCTGTTGGATGTAACATTCTGCAGATCCCATCTGGGCTTCCCCTCTATCAGCACTCCACTATGCGATCGTGGGGTGCTGATGGTTGCTAGGTCAGACTGTGGCCGCAATATTTATATGATATGGGCAGACCACTGCAGCCAGAGAAGCCAATCTACTTACATTAAAAACAGAAAAAGCATTGGTTGATTTTAGATGGTGTTGGCTGGTGTCGTCGCTGGACCCAGTGGGTCTCAGACCTTTTTTAGGATCTGTATACGAAATCTAAGGCTAGCGCTTGTATAAGGGGCTCCTTTCTCATAGATGAAGGGATGCAATAGGGATTCCTACTGTTGCCAATATTTAATCTAATCTCAATACATAGTCCTGCATACCGATGATTAAGCCTTTTTTGCTGATGATGTTATCCTATACCCAAGGCCGCCAGAAGTAATTTCAGAGCCCCATACAGCTATAGCATCTGGGACTCCCACCCAGTGCCAAATTCTACCTTGCAATATGTCAGTGGCCCTTTTTTTTTTTAAAAAAACAAAACAACTTAATTGAGGCCACTGACAGGGGCATTGCCAATACTGCCCTGATGGCACCCTGCCTATACCATACACTACCACAAGACTGGTTAGGGTGAGTTCAACAAGGCATATTGCAGATGAACCCGTGTGCTCTGTATACGCCTGTGGTTCAAAATACGCCCCTGGCTAGTGCATGCTCTCAACAGCACTCCAGACTGGCTCCCATTCACTTTCACCTGTACTGTGTGCCGGGGAAAATGTTGGGTAATAATAGCACTCAATGAGTGTTAAGATTTTTTTTTTTTTTTTTTTTAAATATATTTTTATGAAGTCTATCCAAACAAAAATTATAAAAAAAAACAGTGGGGGAAAAACTGAGATGCAATTAAAATTATACTTTCCCTGCACACATTGAATGACTATTTAAAATTGTTGAGTTTTGTAAAAGACGAGAGAGTCTTTTTAACCTATATAGTAACCGCAATTCATCATTTGGGTTTGAAGGATGAACGATTTTTATATTTTCTTAATAAAGAAACCTATAAAAAAAATCCCCTGTATGCTTCATTTTTCGTTTCTTTTATAAATTAAGCTAAAGCTTGGAACGACAGATATGAAACCCCCTAAATTTTCCCAAGAAAGGTGGTACTTTCAATCAAAAAATTTAATACACTTTTAAATAAAGAACTTAAAACCCCAAAAATTCCCACCAATGTGAATTTTGATCGTTTTTTTTGTATGTGAAAAGGGGAACGCTAACTTTTTTTGGCCCTTTACTTTTTTCCTTCAAACACGGAAATGAAAAGAAGGTTTTGGCTACTCTATTTTTATCTCTCCGCATATATTCCCAGTTTTCCCAAGTGAGTCCCCTTCTTTTAGTACACCTATTTTGGGCCCTGAATGGGTTTTCCAAAGGATTCTATTTCTCTAGGTGACATAAAGTGTTCAAAAAAAAGGGATGCCATTTTCTTAAAAAACTTTTCTGTTTTAGTATCTTTGTAGATCATCTATTTTTTTCCATATTTTAAAAAATTGTTTCACTAGAAAATAAAACTGCCCCAATTATCCGGGGGTTTTCTATTTGGGGGCCACATTCAGCAGGCTTCGCTTTGCTGCTTTAAAAAGAATATTTAGTAAATTTTGTTTGTGATATACTGGGAAAAGTTTCAGGGAAACCAAGACTAAAATTGGGGGTTGAAGGGGAAAGGGTCTATCTCCCATTTGTTTTTAAATTTGTCTAGGGCCCCCGATCTCCAAAAAAACCCGGGGTTTTTTGGTTACTTTTCCCCACATGCCATGAAAACTTTATCCGTTTTGGGTTTTTGGGCCCATTTAGGGCATGCTAGTTGTCTTTTCTGGAGCAGTGCTGTGGGGGGTTTTAAAAACCATAGATCGCCCGATGTAAAAAAGCGAAAATGAGTTTCTCGCCCCCCTCTCGTTAAAAAACCCTTTTTCAGACATTCTTTTTTCCATCCTGCCAAAAATACTATTTTTAATATCCCATTGGAAATTCCTTGCCCCCAAACTTGAGAAAGCCTATCGCCCCGGGCCCATCTTACTAGGGGGGTTTTTTTCCAGGCAGAAAAAAATAGACGAAAGGGGGGAGTGTCTGCTGGGATTTTTGGGCCGATTACTCATGGGAAGGGATTGGGTTCAAAATTTTCCTCGTTTTTCTTTTATTATTTTTAGTTTTTAAAGAAACTTGAGATTTGACAAAAAGTGAAAAAATGGGAGTCAGGTAGGTCTTTGAGTTCCTTCAGCTGAGAGAAAGAGAGATATTTTTGTGAGGTCTGGTCATACATATCCTGGACGCTAAGTATACCCCTTTCCCTCCACAAATTTATATGTCTATAATCTGGAGGTTGTTTAATTTCTGGTATACCTTCTAAGGGCATATACTTGCTTAGAATTGCTGGCAACCGAAATATTTTTCGACATGCTTTCCATGTAGCAATAGTGTCCCTAAGCAAAATGGATGTTTTGACCTGGTGTGGTAGATGTGAAGTTTTTGTATGTAGCAGGGCTGTTAGGTTCCATGGGTGTGCATGGAGAGTTTCCAGGTCAAAATTTGAGTGGAAGGAGGTGTGTTTTATCCAGTCGATACAGTGCCTCATCAGGCAGGCTAAATTATATTTTCTAACATCCGGGAGGTTGATTCCGCCCCTTGATTTCGGGAGTATTAATTTGGATAGTGCTATTCTAGGTTTTTTATTTGCCCATATAAATTTTGAAAACCCTGAATGGATAGTACGTACATCTCTGTGTGTCAAGGGCAGGGGAATAGTCTGAAGTGGATATAGAAGCTTAGAGAAGCTCATCATCCTTATGAGATGACATCTTGCCAAGAGGGAAAGAGGCAGCTTTGACCATTTATCAAGTTCTTTTATCATTTTCTGTATCAGGGGAGGGTAGTTTAGGTGGTATAGTGATTCGGGTGTTTTGCCAATTAGTACACCCAAATATTTTATGGAAGATTTTGCTATTTTTACTGGTGGATCCATATGTTGTAGTGGTAAAGATAAAGGTCTGGAAGAAATGGCCAGTATTTCAGACTTAGCAACATAGATCTTAAAGCCTGAATGTAATCGGAAGGTATGTAATTGACTAAGCAAGGCGGGGAGATCCCTTCCTGGATTTTCCCAAAAAAATATAACGTCATCTGCGAACATTGCTAGCTTAAGTTCATGGTTTTTAATTTTAATGCCTTCGAATGTATCTGAAGTATTAAGATACCGGGCTAATGGTTCCACGGCTAGGTCAAAAAGAAGGGGCGATAAAGGGCATCCCTGCCTGGTTCCTCTTTTCAGGGGGAAGGATTTGGATAAAAATCCTGGGATACTTATCCTTGCCTCTGGATTGCTGTATAGGGAATCTAAGAATACTCGAAATGAACCTAATAAACCTATTCTGTCAAGTACAAGGTTTAACCACCCCCAATCCACACTATCGAAGGCCTTTTCTGTATCTATAGCTAATAATGCTGATGCTTTATGTTTATCGGGATATTTTTTAATCTCATCTAGGGCCAATATAACTTTCCTTATGTTGGCGACCGCCGAGCGTCCTTGTATGAATCCCACCTGGTGTGGTCCTATAAGTCTAGGGAGAATGGAGGCCAATCTATCTGCCAAAATCTTTCCCAAGAGTTTCAGGTCAACGTTTATTAAAGATATGGGGCGATAAGAGGCCGCCAGCGCGGGATCCCTCCCCGGTTTTGGTAAGACTGTAATATGGGCTGTATTAGTAGAGGGTGGAATTGGCTCTCCCTGTAAATACAAGTTGAACATACTCGTGAGTGTCGGCGTTATTTGAGAAGACATTATTTTAAAGAATTCTCCGGTGTAACCATCCGGTCCAGGTGACTTATTGTTTTTTAGCTTAGTAATGGCTGCTTCTATTTCCGGAGTAGTAATGGGCTGGTTTAACATGGATAGTTCATCTATCGAGAGGTGTGGCATATTTACATTTCTAATCCAATCTGCAGAGGCCCTATCATCTAGCTTTTCATCTGAATAGAGTTGGGAGTAAAAGGATCTTAGAATTTCCGTTATTTCCTCTCCTGTACTACGGAGGAACCCCTGGGAAAACGCAGTCGGGTAGGGGCTTTTTTACTGG
>JAODAL010080961.1:0-12063 GCA_025379985.1 Phyllomedusa bahiana | reverse complement strand
TGAAAAATTCCCAACCAGAGTCATGGCAACCCAAATTCAGAGCCATAAAAACAGTCATAAACCAGACCATAGAAACCAAATCAAAAGTCAATCCAAGTCTGGCCCAATCAAAAACTCATGGCCAATCAAAACTCATAGCGCCAATCAGAGTTCATAGCGACCAATCAGACCTCATAGCGACCAATCAGACCTCATAGCGACCAATTAGAGCTCATAGCGACCAATCAGAGCCCATAACAACCGATCAAAGCTCATAGCAACCGATCAGAGCCCATAGTAACCAATCAGAGCCCATAGTAACCGATCAGAGCCCATAGCAACCAATCAGAGCCCATAGCAACCAATCAGAGCCCATAGCAACCAATCAGAGCCCATAGCAACAGATCAGCACCCATAGTAACCAATCAGAGCCCATCGCAACAGATCAGAGCCCATAGCAACAATCAGAGCCCATCACAACCAATCAGAGCTCAGTTTTTGTTTAATTGAAACTGCTTATGTTGCCTATAGCAATGGCCCATAGCAACCAGAGCGCAGCTTTGCAGATTGGTTGCTATGGGCAACAGTTCCGCTAAATGAAGCCCATTGCCGCCCCGTCCAAATAGGCGACACCTGCCGCAAAGCATTCTGGGAGCAGTATCTCCCAGGGGGCTGGCGGACCGCACCCTGCACCCCCCGCCGCCCCCGCAGGTACCCCATGTGCAGCCGGCAGCCCGCTCCTTCTCTCCGCAAACTTTGACTCCAGCCACCGCGCCTGCGCTCCGGCTGTGAGCTACAACAAAATGGCCTCCTGCACCGACAACGGTTTAACGGATGTACACGTGTTCCAGGGTTACCATGGAAACTGCTGCGGGGTCTGAGCGCTCAGCTGTCGCCGCCAGTGGGAGGAGCCGCCATTGTTTTGGTTTCTGCGACGGTTAATAGCCCGGGGTTTGTGGGTGACTGGTATCTAATCCTATGGGGGTTTTGAACGGCTTTTGCGACAGCGGGGTATCTAATCCCATCCT
Organism: Phyllomedusa bahiana; assembly: GCA_025379985.1. Classification (NCBI taxonomy): domain Eukaryota; kingdom Metazoa; phylum Chordata; class Amphibia; order Anura; family Hylidae; genus Phyllomedusa; species Phyllomedusa bahiana. Next base: position 11,056 of record JAODAL010080961.1, on the reverse strand, counting down.
GTGTGATACCGTCTCTGACTGTGTATCTAATCCTATCCCGTGTGATACGTCTGCTGAGCCTGTGTATCTAATCCTATCCTGTGTGATTTCCGTCTGCTGAGCTGTGTATCTAATATATCCTGTGTGATTACGTCCCGCTGAACTGGTATCTAATCCTATCCTGTGTGATACCGTCTGCTGAGCTGTGTATCAATCCTATCCTGTGTGATACCCTTTTGCTGAGCTGTGTATCTAATCCTATTCCCGTGTGATACTGTCTGCTGAGCTGTGTATCTAATCCCATCCTGTGTGATACGTCTGCTGAGCTGTTATCTATTCCCATCCTGTGTGATACCGTCTGCTGAGCCTGTATCTAATCCTACCTGTGTGATACCGTCTGCTGAGCTGGTTATCTAGTCCTAACGTGTGAGATACCGTCTGCTGAGCGTTATCTATCCTATCCTGTGTGATACCGTCTGCTGAGCTGTGTATCATCCTACCTGTGTGATACCGTTGCTGAGCCGTGTATCTAATCCTACCCCGTGTGATACCGTCTCCCGAGCTGTGTATCTGATCCTTCCTGTGTGATTTCTGTCTGCTGAGCGTGTATCTGTCCATCCTGTTGATACCGTCTCTTTAGCCGTGTATCTAATCCTACCTGTGTTAACTGTCTGCTGACTGTGTATCTTCCTACCTGTGTATACCGTCTGCTGAGCGTGTATCTAATCCCATCCTGTGTGATACCGTCTGCCGACTTTTTATCTAATCCTTCCTGTGTGATACTTCTGCTGAGCTGTGTTTCTAAACCTATCCTGTGTTATACAGTCTGCTGAGCGTGTATCTAAACCTATCCCGTGTGATCCGTCTGCTGAGCTGTGTATCTAATCCTACCTGTGTGATACCGTCTGCTGAGCCGTTTTATCTAATCCTACCTGTGTGATACCTCTGCTGAGCTGTGTATCTGATCCCATCCTGTGTGATCGTCTGCTGAGCTTGTATCTGATCCCATCCTTGTATCGTCTGCTGAGCGTGATCTAATCCTACCCGTGTATACGTCTGCTGAGCTGTGTATTTCCTACCTGTGTGATACGTTGCTGAGCAGTGTATCTAATCCTTCCTTGTGATACCTCTGCGAGCGTGTATCTGATCCTATCCTGTGTGATCTGTTGCTGAGGTGTTCTTCTATCCCGTGTGAACTTTTGTGAGCTGTTATTATCTATCCTGTGTGATACCGTCTGCTGAGCTGTGTATCTGATCCTATCCTGTGTGATACCGTCTGCCGAGCTGTGTATCTAATCCTATCCTGTGTGATACACTCGTGCCCGGTCTGGGCCCCCGGAGGAGCCGTGTCTGTGCCCGGGGCCCCGCTGACCCCGCAGCCGCCCTGACATTTCTCTGAACTCAGCGGGGACGGCTGCGCATTAACCCTTTGCGGCTGCGGTTGCCATGGTGACGGAGCGAGCTGGCGGCGCAGGCTGTAATTTTCTCCCTGCAGCTCGCAGGCGGCCACGACTTGTTCTGTTCTATAATGGGCGCGTGGGACCGGACGCCGGGCACAGCCGCCCCCTCTGCTGACGACTCCGCCGCTATTCCAGCCACTAGTCCCCCTCCCCAAAAAGAAAGGGAACACAGGAAACCGTAACCAGGAAGCAATGGAAGCTTCCTGCCGCCCGTATCCTGGGGAGAGCGCGGCGCCACCAGCCGGACACCGCTGCCCCCTGTAGGCAGGAATGCGGTAACGTCCCGCTCCATTCTGTTCTATGGGAGTTCCCAGTACAGGGGAGCGCTGTGTTCTCTATTCTGTTCTACAGGAGTTCCCAGTACAGGGAAGCGCTGTGTTCTCCATTCTCCTCTATGGGAGTTCCGTACAGGGAGCGCTGGGGTCTCCATTCTTTCTATGGGGTTCCAGTCAGGGGGAGCGCTGTGTTCTCCATTCTGTTCTATGGGAGTTCCCAGTACGGGAGCGCTGTGTTCTCCCATTTGTTCTAGGGGAGTTCCCAGTACAGGGAGCGCTGTGTTCTCTCCATTCTCTTCTAGGGGAGTTTCCCAGTTACAGGGAGCGCTGTTTTCTCTCCTTTCTCTTCTATGGAGTTCCCAGTACAGGGGACGCTGTGTTCTCTCCATTCTGTTCTATGGGAGTTCCCAGTACAGGGGAGCGCTGTGTTCTCCATTCTGTTCTATGGGAGTTCCCAGTTACAGGGAGCGCTGTGTTCTCCATTTCCTCTTGGGATTTCCCAGTACAGGGGAGCGCTGTGTTCTCCATTCTCTCTATGGGAGTTCCAGTACAGGGCAGCGCTGTGTTCTCCATTCTGCTCTATGGGAGTTCCCAGTACGGGGAGCGCTGTGTTTCTCCATTCTTCTCTATGGAGTTCCCAGTACAGGGGAGCGCTGTGTTCTCATTCTCCTCTTTTGGGAGTTCAGGTACAGGGGAGCGCTGTGTTCCCCAAATTCTTCTCTATGGTAGTTCCCAGTTACAGGGGGGGCGCTGTGTTCTCCATTCTCCTCTATGGGAGTTCCCTTTACAGGGGAGGCTGTGTTCTCCATTCTCCTCTATGGGAGTTCCAGTACAGGGAGGCGCTGTGTTCTCCATTTCTCCTCTATGGAGTTCCAGGTAACAGGGGAGCGCTTTTGTTCTCCATTCTCCTCTATGGGAGTTCCCGTACAGGGGAGCGCTGTGTTCTCCATTCTGGTTTCCCTATGGGAGTCCCAGTACGGGAGCGCTGTGTTCTCTCATTCTCCTCTATGGAGTTCCCAGTACAGGGGAGCGCTGTGTTCTCCATTTTCCTCCTATGGGGAGTTGAGGTACGGGGGAGCGCTGTGTTCTCCATTCTGTTCTAGGGGAGTTCCCAGTACAGGGGAGCACTGTGTTCTCCATTCTTTCTATGGGAGTTCCAGTACAGGGGAGCGCTGTGTTCTCCCCATTCTCCTCTATGGGAGTTCCCTGTACAGGGAGTGCTTGTTCTCCATTCTCCTCTATGGGATTTTCCCATTTAAGGGGAGCGCTGTGTTCTCCATTCTGTTCTAGGGGATTTCCCAGTACAGGGAGCACTGTGTTCTCCATTCTTTTCTATGGGAGTTCCCAGTACGGGGGAGCGCTGTGTTCTCTCCATTCCCTTAGGGGAGTTCCCTGTACGGGGGGGAGTGCTGTGTTCTCCATTCTCCTCTATGGGAGTTTCCCATACAGGGGAGCGCTGTGTTCTCTCCATTCTGTTCTATGGGAGTTCCCAGCACAGGGGGCGCTGTGTTCTCCATTTGTTCTATGGGAGTTCCCATACAGGGGAGCGCGTGTTCTCCTTCTGTTCTAGGGGATTCCCAGTACAGGGGGCGCTGTGTTCTCCATTCTCCTCTAGGGGATTTCCCCGGGTTACAGGGGAGCGCGGTGTTCTCTCCATTCTCCTAGATGGGAGTTCCCTTTACAGGGGAGCGCTGTGTTCTCCATTCTCCTCTATGGGAGTTCCCAGTACAGGGGAGCGCTGTGTTCTCCATTCTGTTCTATGGGAGTGCCCGGTACAGGGGAGCACTGTGTTCTCCATTCTGTTCTATGGGAGTTCCCAGTACAGGGGAGCGCTGTGTTCTCCATTCTGTTCTATGGGAGTTCCCAGTACAGGGGAGCGCTGTGTTCTCCATTCTGTTCTATGGGAGTTCCCAGTACAGGGGAGCGCTGTGTTCTCTCCATTCTCCTCTATGGGAGTTCCCTGTACAGGGGAGTGCTGTGTTCTCCATTCTCCTCTATGGGAGTTCCCAGTACAGGGGAGCGCTGTGTTGTCTCTGGAACAGGCCATAATTATCTGATTGGTGCAGGTCTTACCTCCAGATCGGGCCCCCCGGATGTGCCAGTGCAGAGAACAGTTGGTCGCGCACACCGCTCTCTATCCATTCCTATAGGAGGTCTCTGTATAGAGGAGCGGATTTTGGACTCCCATTGAAACCATACCGCATCCCGTGCAAGCGCAACCTCCTCTCCCTCCTGTGCTGGGGCTTTGAGGGTGCACTAGCGAAAGGTGCAGGTGGGGGAGGGGGGGGGACCTTAGCTTGAATCCTAACTCTATATACAACCCTGGCCCCGCCTGCTACATTAGCCTCCTCTAGCTGCCAGAGTACAGAGGAGCAGCCTGGCCCTCCTGCATGGCACATACACAGAGAGGAGAGGATGCTGGGAAATGTAGTTCAGAGACAAACCACCGGCTGCGTACACAGACCTAACACTGTAACAGCGCCTCTAGTGGCGTCTGCAGGTTCCCTCTTCTCCTAAATCGTGAGGACTCATTTTTGCCACCGCAGCATTACGGTCGGGCTGCCGGGGCCGAGGTCAGTCCCCTTTACCACTTCCCGACCGGGCACCTTGTGCTTAGGACAGGAGTTTCCACACTAACTTTCTCACTCTAAAAATTTTTGCAATTTATTAGGAATAATTTTTGTGTAATTTTTTATGATTTTTGATCAGGTAAAATGGTTAAAAAAAAAAAAAAATTCAAAATGTTTTTATATTTAAAATGTTGGTCTCTCCCTGGACCTCCTGGAAGTAAACTGTGCAGCTGTGGCAGCCGGGGCTGGTTTATTATCGGCCCTGCCTTCTCCATCGCTGTGTATACAGAGGCAGGAAGCCCATGTTGGCTTCCTGCTCCTGGCGGTCACATCAGCACCACGGCTAAGTAGCTGCAGGGTCTTACTTATAGCTCAATGGTTGGACTATAGACTGAACCCAGTAGGAGGCAGCACAAGCCCCTGTGCTACTTGGGAAAGATAAAACAGGTGCAGGTAATTGCTGAGAAGCAGCTCACACATTCCACCACTAGGGGGACAATTAGATGATAAAAAACTGCACATCGAGTTGATACCAGTTCACACCAGCATGCAGAAAAGCCACAGGATAGTACATGGTAATACCAGCGACCACCCCCCTCGTACGCAGAAGGCTGGGAGTGGTCGTCTTACTGGTATTTTGCATTTGTGCAGTCTCCCCATAAAGTATACTGTGGCTTTTCTGCATACTAGTGTGAACACACGGGGTAATTTCGGCACGCATTCGCCGTGTATTTGCGCTCTAATACGGGCGAGATGTGCGCCGAAATTACAGTACTCCATAGCTCTCATAGAGAATTATGGATTGCGCCTCCTATCCCCGCGCGTACAGTATGATCATATTGTCCGAGCGGGGAGATAAGTGATGTGTCAATTATTTGTGGCGAGTATGCGCGGAGAGTAATGCATGTCTATGGGGCCGGCAGGCTGTAGGACCCCCCGTGCCGCGGGAATACGTGCTTTTTTATGCGAGCTCCCAAAACACACGATGTACTGTGGCGCGTACTGTACATGCCGCAATACATTGTGTGAACATACCCGTACTGGTATTTTGCATTTGTGCAGTCTCCCCATGTATTATACTGTGGCTTTTCTTCATACTAGTGTGAACAGGTATCAATTCAATGTGCAGTTTTTTTTTATCATCTAATTGTCCCCCTAGTGGAGGGTGTGTGAGCTGCTGCTCAGCAATTACCTGCACCTGTTTTATCTTTCCCAAGTAGCACAGAGGCTTGTGTTGCCTCCTACTGGATTCAATCTTCAATCCAGCCACTGAGCTGTAGGTAGGTGGTTGTGATTTTGAGTAAATAATGCCCCATTTTGCTGTGAGCTGCAGGGTCTCATCAGATACAGATCAGAGATGTATTTCTCCTGTCACGGAGGACAATAGAGCAGCTCCACTGACAGGAAATAAAATCACCAGCCCCAAAAAAACAGTGATGGAAAAATGCTTCGAGGGCAAACAAAAATTCACAAATAAAATATTGAGATGGTATTATGTATTTATTCCAACTAGCACAGCACCTGTTGTTTTGTATATTCACTCTCTTTTTCACCCCATTGAGAAGTCCCTGAGATCGGGACGAAACGCAGCGTCTGGGGGAATATCCTAGGACTTCGTTTGCTATATAGGTGTTAGGTCCTGGGAATCTATATATATATGCATGTGAATGTGCTGTTCATATTTTCATTTGCCCTTAGACTGTATATGAATTATTAAGGGACTGTTAGGGCTATATAGGGGACAGCTTTACCGGGTCGCCCTTTGCGGGGCGGGTTCCCCATCGTTCTAAGGGAGAGCATTAGGTGTCCTATAGGGGTAGTTTAGGTATTTACTACTATTGACTCCCTGGGCATTCTCCTACACCTTCCATATTATGTTTTGTGGTTTGAATTTTTAATACTAACTGTATTTTTTATGGTAGTACTATTAAAAGTTATATTTTAGAGGAATGTTTCTATTTGAGCTTCTTTTTTTAGACCCCAAAACTTACTCAAACATGTATCCAACAACGCTCCGTCTGGTTTACATTGATTTCAATGTACAACACACATCTTCGTTCAGAGCTAGCCACGCTTCTCTCTTAGTGTTGATCGATTTAATTGAGATAGTCGATTTTTCGATCGCGATCGGTCTGATTTTTCCCGTTAACTCCTTGACGACCACCCGCCGACTTTAGATGTCGGATGGTGCAGGTCATTCGCCGCATTTGCGGTGGGATCGGGGCTCTACTACACAGCCCTAATCCCAGAGCATCCCCTGCAAGCACCAGGTAGCGGAGGAAACCTCTGCCTCCCGGTTCTTTAACCCTTTGATTGCCACATTTCGTCACCGTAGCGCAATCCAAGGGTTTCCCTGCTCTGTCGGGTGATCGGGACACACGGTGACCCAACAGAGCCCGGGGAACGGCTGCACAGTCAGTCCTGGGGACCTAGAGTGGCCCCAGGACTGTCTGTGTAACAAGTCAGTGACCAGGACAGACTGTGAGCTGTCCTGATCACTGCCTGTGTCGAAGTGACACAGATTAGAATCTATTAGCATATATGAATATGCTAATACACTACTAAGTGTTAAAAAAAATTTAAAATATTAAACAGTTCTCCTTTCATGGGAGTAAAAACAAAAAAAGTAAAAAAAAAACAAACATAAAAAGTGTAAAAAAAATAAAATATTTAATAAAAAATTGTGCATAAATTACACGCACAAAAAACCTACACATATTTGGTATCCACACGACCGTAATAACATGTAGAATTAATCTAACAAGTTACTAAGTGTGAAATGTGAATGGTGTAAAAAAAAAAAAAGGTTTTTAATTTTTTTTTAAAAATCTACAATTATTTATAAGTGAACTTAAACTTTTCCCCCGTAAAGAACAACTTGTCCCGAATAAAACGAGGCCTCATACAACTGCGTCATTGAAAAAATAAAAAAGTTACAAACTGTTGAAACACAAGGAGGCAAAAACTAAAAAAAAATGTTCTGGTCATTAACTACTTTTCAGGTGTTTGGCTTAAGGGGTTAAAAACACAATTTTTTTTTTACCCGATTGTACTGGGGAAAATCGACTCCATCTCGATTTCCACTGGTCTCCATTAAATCAATCAACACTATTCCCTCTGTTTGAATACTTTCTATGCAGTTTTTCGGATTGAAAAAGACCGTGTGAACTTCCTCTAAAACCATCACCGAGACATAAACGTCCAGGACGGAGAAATGACAGAAGAGCAAAACTAATTTTAGCGCTGCTTTATCTACTTAAAAAAAAAAAAAAAAAAAAAAAAAAAATGAACAAAGTTTTTTTTTTTTTAAACCATTTTCCTTCATATTAAAAATGTAAAAATGCCAAAAATGGCCTCGGAGAGCGCACAAGCGCCGGGAGGCCCATCTGTATATACAGTGATCATTGAGCTACACACACTGATCAGAAATGACCCGTCCCTCTGCTCCCGCCCTCTCCTCGCTTGTAATGAGCCTTAGAAAGGGATTCTGCATCGTGGTAAAACTTCTTTAAGCTTGTGTCATTTCTGCTTCCTCCTACCCTGGAGAGCAGCCGAGCTCCAAATCCAAGATGGCATCCGCACCCACCGCCACCTCGCTCCAGTCTTGACGGCATCCTCTGGGGAGAGCGGAGATTCTGTCCTTCCAGACTAGGTCCATCCCGGCTCGCTGTGTATAGCCTCTCAGGGGCCACAGATTTGGCCATCAGGCCTCGAGTTTGACAAATTCGTTGTAGACTTTGTTAAGGATTTGGAGCTTTGTATCCAAAAACCACCGCTATAAGGACACCACATAAGGGGCTTTATGTATGAAAGCTAAGCTTAAGACTGTGTTGTCCACAGAAACCAAAGCCCATAGCAGCCAACTCCTCCGAGCTTTCATTTCTCATCCTGCTCCGGAAAAATGAAAGTTCAGCTCTGGTCGGTTGCTATGGACAACAATGACTGGGCCTCGTGGATGAAGATGCTCCAGTAATAAGACTGGCTCATAGCAACCAGGGCTGAGCGGCCATTTTTCCAGAGAAGGATAAGATATGGTCGCTGAGCTCTGACTGGTTGCGATGGGCAATGAAAGCCGTCTTACGCTCAGGGTATGTTCAGGCGGTGGTTTTCGGACTGACCCTAAGGGGCCGTTCACACGGTACAGGACAAATGCCGGCCGGTATTTGTCCTGTTTTGCGGCCGTCCCCACGTCCGTGGGGGGGGGGCTTTTCTCCGCGATGAGCGGAGAACAGCCCTCCCCCCCATGTTCAATGTTTTGTCGCTGGTCCGCCGGCGACAAAACCGCCGGGCGGAAAACCCGTGCATTGAGGACTGCTGCACGGGTTTTCCATAGAGCACCATTGTGCTAATTTTCGGCCGGTTTTTCAGGCGGTCTGAAAAACCGCAAACCAGCTGAAAAACCGGCCGAAAACCCGTGCAGTGGGGACATGGCCTAAGGCCACGTTCACAAGGATTATTTGGACGAGGTTTTTGGAGCGTTTCCGTTCCCAAAATCTCGCCTGAAACGCGTTTCTTCAGAGTAGGTTTTAGTGGAGTCTGTGCGAGGTTTTCACCCCTACAAATTAATAACCAGGTCAAAAACCGCGCCCGAAACACGCTCCAGAATTGACGACTTTTTTCAGCGCTTCCAAAGCACCACGTAAAAACCTCGTCGTGTGGGAACCATGAGGTTTTACATAGGAATCAATTAAATGAACTGGAGGCGTGTTGGGGCGAGGAAACGCTCCGAAAACCTCATACAAAAGCCGTGTGAACAAGCCCTAACCCTACAAAATATGCAGAGACTTACCTGAAGCGCGCGGTGTTTTGGCTGCAGCAGGATCGCACCCGATAGTATTAAACGGGGCGCCTGCTGCGTCCAACGGATCAAGAATTGACGTCAGTTCTTTGATCGGATCCATTAAAGGCATCGGAAGGGCGCAGGTGAAACGCATTGGGGCATTTATCTTCGTTAGACCAGAAAGTCGCCGGCCCCATAGACATTCATTATTCTATTCTCTATGAGAACTGTGGATTACTATAATGACTGGGACGTATCTCGCCTCGTATTTAGCGCAGTACGGCGCGTATTACGGGCTGAAATACGTCCCAAAATAAGCCGTGTGAACATAGCCTTACAATGCGACACATTTTATCGTAGGGTTGGTCAATCTGGTGCAGGTTAGAACGGTCTAGTCTAAGGGTATGTTCACACGGCTTATTTTGGAGCACATTTCGTGCTTAACACGGGGTGAAACGCGCCCTACAATTACAGTAATTCACAGCTCTCAGAGAACTATGGATTAGAGCTCATCCCCCCCACGCCGATCGTATTGTATGCATGAGGAGAGAAGTAACACGTCATTTATTAGTAATGCATGTCTATGGGGCCGGCAGGCTGCGAGTACGCGCCGATCAGCTCAAGCGCCTGAGACACACGATGTATTGCAGCACGTACTGTACGCGCCGCAATACATCGTGTGAACATACCCGAACTTTGTACCACAATTAAGTTGACTTACTTTGAAGCCAGAAACCGTCAAAATTCTGTCTTTTTTTTTTTGGGTTGCTTTAAGCCACGCCCCTTTTGTGAAGCCACACCCCTGTATTGGACGAGGTGCAGAAGCGTCTGAAACTAAAACATATAGTAAATGTGGCGTAAAACTCATAAGATTTTTGGCGCAAATTGAGCCGCAATTCTGTCCCAACGGCCTTGATCAATCCGCTCCATTGTCTGAAAGGCGGTGGGTGCTTTATGTTGCTTTCCATGTAAATTCACACTGCACATTGGCGACTGTTTCGGGGGTCCGCTTTCCAGTCTGCACGTCCCTTTGGAAACCTCTAAACATCAGGCCCCGGGCGCGCACCTCCCCAGAAATGAGACGAGGCCGGAGGATAATAAAACAAGATTTTAATGACTTTTTTTTTTTTTTTTGCCCCAGGGCCCGGCCTAAACCAATTGCCAGTTTGGGGTTTTGGTGCCTCAGCCACAACTTAGCGTGAAAAGGAGTTAAAATAAGATGCAGAAACCTTTAAGAAAGAAAGAAGGTGCTTAGCGAGTCCTAAAAGTAAAATTTATAAAAGAAAGAAAAAAAAAAAAATTTAAAAAAAATTAAAATTTGCGTTCCTGGTGGAGTACCCCCCCCCCCCCCGGGATGTGAAGAAGCTGCGCTGCACAGTGATCCGTGTGAGAGCGGCTGCGCCGCAGAGGAGGCGCCTCTCGCTGCCCGGAAGGGGGGGGGGCGCAAAAGCCAAAAAAAGAAAAGAGGGGAGAGCGGAGTCTGAGGAGGCGCAGCTCTGGGCGTGCGGCGTGGCTGAGGCGCACACGGGTAAGGTGGGTGCCAGAGAACGCAGGAGGCTACCGGGCCCCCCCCCCATCTGGGAGGATTACGGGATTCTCCACCTTAGACGCTATAGGGGGGGGGACGGGGGGGGGCCAAACAAAAAAAAAAAAATTACAAAAAAAATTGGATTATCCAGGAAATGCCACCTTAACCCCTTCCTGCGCGGGGTATAAAGCAGTCTCTCGAGGGGCACGATATCTCTGTGGCGCGTCTTGAATGCCGCTCTGCGGACCGCGTGTTGCGTGGAGGGGAGGAGGGGAGGCTGGGGGTGCAGGGTCGGGCCTCGCTCAGGAGTCTGGGGGGCTGCTCCTCGCCGCAGTAAGGAGGGAGGGTTAGCCTTTGCCGTCCATGGTCTCTGCATATACGACTACACGGGAGGGATCTGCAAGAGAAGAGGCGGCGACAGGTGAGCGCATCCCGGAACCGATCGTCTTCCCCAAATTTCCGCA
>JAODAL010080960.1:0-12063 GCA_025379985.1 Phyllomedusa bahiana | reverse complement strand
AATTTAAAATTTAAGGGTTTTTGGGAAATTAAACTTGTTTTGGGGTTTTTGGTACTGCTGCGTTTTGTTTTTGAAAACCCATTTCACGGAATCAAAATGGGGTTTGGGGGAAAGAATATTTGGCCAAATGTTTTGGCCCCTTTTAAAAAATTTCATCAAAGCCTTTCTTGAAAATTTTAAAAAATTTAATTTTGTTTTTCCCAGATTTGGGGGGTTACCCTTAAGCCCCAAAAATTTTTTTGATTTGGGGAAAAAAATTGGGACAAAACCATAAACAAAAAGGGGAAATAATCCAAATTGAACTTTTCTTTTTTGACTGAAAGAAAAAGCTCTTGACGTGTTTTAAAGATTGAAAAATTTTAATTTTTTGGGGCCCCTTTCCAAAAACCCACTTAGGAAAACCCTTTTTTCCTAGGAAGGCGTTTTTTTTTATGGCTAGTGCCCCAAATTTTAAAACCCCACTTCATGAGTGCAATTACGTTTCGAATGTTTTAAATTTCCCCTTTTGCAATAGAGTGAAGTGTATTTTCTCGGGGGGACTACTAGTTTTTAAAGGGAATGGTATTATTTTGAAATTTTTCTTTGATCGTTTGGGGTTTTTATTTTGTGCTGGGGAAATTCCTTTTAATTTTAAGACCCAAAAAGGGAAAAAGATACATTAACATTTTAAAAATTTGATGAGCAAATTTTAAGTTAAATGGGTTGTTTTTTTGGGGAACATCCAAAAAAAACCAAAACATATTTGGGGGCCCCTTCCCGAATGAACAATAAATCATCTTTTAAAAACCTTTCCTTACCACTGGTTTCACCACTTAACAAAATTGTTTTCTGGAAAAATATAAATGCCTCCCACCATTATATCACCAAATTAGCCGGGAAGGGGGGAAAACAGGCCCTCGGGCCCTTCGGGGGAGTGGTTTGTCACCCCTATGAAATGCTTTCAAATTCGGCCGATAAAACCTTTCCCTTGCCCCCTGATCACTGTGGGGTGGAGGAGCAGCCAGGACCTGCACAGGTGAGAGGTGAGTTGGGTTTTTTAAAAAAATTATAGGTATTAATGTGAAATGGATATAGGGGGAAAACATTTATCTATGTTTAAAGGGGCCCTTTGTGCCTGAAATTGGCAATCAGCATTTTAAATGTCTGTAAATTTATAGGGCCCCCTTTTTTAATTTTTGACAAAGGAATGCTGGGATCCTTTTTTTTTTCCCTTCCCCCGGGATGAAAAATTTTTTGGTTTGCATACTGCAGGATCCGAAACAATCTGAAATTTTCTGAGGTCTGAGTTTCCCAAGGGTACCTTTTGTGTTATCACCTTGAAAACCTTAGAGTGTCTCCCCAAACCTGAAAAGGGCCCGCCTTAAAAAAAATGAAAATTGAAAATGAGACCCCAGAGCCCCGGGGTAAGTGCCCCTCCTATTTTCTGAAGGCCCTGTGGCCAAATAGTGCACGGGGGGCCCCCCAAATGGGATATCTCTAAAAAATGGCGAAATTGGGGGATTTCTATGTTGATTTCCCATACTTTTTTGGTCACATTTTTTCCCATTTTTTTCCGGGGAAATAATAGATAAAAATTAAAAATTTTCTTCAAAAAAGAGAAAAGGTTTTGAAATTTTACCTCCCTTTTGCTTTTAACCCCTTTAAGGGGGACCCACCCTGTTTTTTGGGCCTTCCCTGCCCCAAAGCCCTATTTTTGAAATCTGACATGTGTCCATTTATGTGAGAAAAAATTTTTTTTAAAAACACTTTTACCTATCCATTTGATTCAGAAGGATTTTTTCCCCCTTCGGGGACACTTTGTCCCTTTTAATTTTGTAAGAAATTTTTATCCTTTACTTTCCTTGTTTGTTTGTAAAAAATATAAAAATTTTCCCTGAAAATTTTGGGAAAAAAAATTTAGCGTTTTTTAAAAGGGTTGAAAAATTTTTTCTTGCGTGAAAAGACAGAAAATTTTTTTCACCAAAAAATAGTTTATAAATAGCATTTAATATGTCCACTATAGGTTGGCTTCTTTTTTTAAAAATTGCTTTTTTTTTTTTTACAAACCATTAGAGGGGCTTGAAATTTATGAAAGTTTTTTCCCACAATTTCAGAAAATTTGCAATATACTTTTTTTTGGGGGACCATTTCCAGTTTTTTGACGTGGTTTGGGGGCCCCCCTGCTTTGTTAGATCCCCCATAAATAATGGGGGGAAACTAGACCTCTTGGGGGTTTTTTAAAAATTTATTTAGGAAGTTTGAAAACCCTTTAGATATTTCACAGAAATTAAAGAAAAAGGTGGAGGTAAAATTTTTAAAAATTTTCATTTTTTTTTGGCAGTTTTTTAAATATTTATCCATTATTCACTGGAATACGGGTAAATGTGACTGGGGTAAATGAAAACTTAATTAAAATTCCCCCAGGTTTTCCCCTTTTTTTAGAGATTTTCCCATATGGGGGCCCTTTAATCCCAGTTTTTTTGGTTTCAACCATAACCCCCCCAGATTGGGAGGAGCACCAAACCGGACTCTGAGGTCTCTTTTTTCAAAAAACGATTTTATTTTGGGCGCCATTTCAGGTTTGGGGACACCCAAAAAGGTGCTAAAAATTAAAAAAACACCCCCAAAAATAGACTGCATATTGGAAACTACACCCCCTTAAATTAAAATATATCCAGGGGGGGAATTGAGTATATAGCCCCCCACAGGTAAACCCAAAATTTTTTTTTTAAAGCAAAAGGCTGTAAAAAAGAAAAAAAAATTTTTTTTTCCAAAATTTTGCAATTTTAGTTAAAATGTTTCAAAATAAAAAAGGGAAAAAAAAAACCCTGGAAAAAAAAACCCCTAAAACTTTGTTTAAGAAAATTTTCCCTTCCAAGTTCGGAAAATACCCAAACATGGGGTTTAAAACGGGGTTTTTTGGGCCGAGGCAGGGCGTAAAAAAGGGAGGGAGCGCTTTTTGGGGTTTTGGAACGCGGGATTTTGGGGGGGCCCAATGTCGATTTCCCAAACCCCCCCAAAAAGTATAAAGGAACGGGCGGAAACATTACAGAAGTCGCCCCTTTTTGGATTCAAAAAACCCATAAAGGGGTCTCATCAGGGATTATTCTGCATTTTGGCACACAGGGGGTTCCAAATTTTTTTTTTTTTTAAGGGCATTGGGCAATAAAAAGGGGGGGAAAAAACACAGTTCCGTCATTTTTTTTTGGTTTCATTTTTACAGCATTGGGCCGGAAAGTGTAAAGGATGTGAAATTTACTTTGGGGGTCGGGAAACAATTAAAAATGATATAGATTTTTTTTTTAGTTTTTTTTCTGTTTTATTATTTTTTAACACAGTAAAATAAGCCCTAAAAAAAATTCCCGTTTTTTTTTGTTGTCCAAATTCTGACCAGCCTTTAACTTTTTTTTTGGCTGGGGGCGGGCCCTGTGTTTGGGCTTGTTTTTTTGGGGATGCGTTGAATTTTTTAAAGGGTTTTACTATTATGGGGTGCAAAATTTTTTTGTTTGTTTCACTTTTTTTTTAAAGGTTTTTCTGAGATGTTTTAAACCCAAAATACAGCAAATTTTTTTTAGTGTTTTTTTTTTATTTTTTATAAGCGGCCCTTTTTAAAAAACGGAATATTCCAATGGTAGCTTTCCACCCAGCCCAATAACGATTAAAACCAAATACCCAATTTGTTTATTTTTTTTATGTTTTACTGCTTTTATACAAAAAAAACATTTTTTAATTCAAAAAAGGAAAAATTACTTTTTTTTGCTCACCATAGTTTGAGAGCCATAAAATTTTTAAATTTTTCGGGTGTTTGGACTGGGTAGGGCCCTTTTTTTTTTGCGAGAGGATTTAAAACGTTTTTATTAGTATAAATTTTTGGGGGGGAAAAGGGCCCTTTTTTGATTTTTTTTAAAATCCATTTTTTGGGAGGGCCCCAGGGTGAAGAAAAAACTGCAACCCTAGTAGTGTTTTTTTTTTTTTATTTTTAACCCAAGGGCTCACCGTGCAGTACCCCGTGATAATTTTAAGCTTTACTTTTTTGGGTCGCTACGATTATGGCGTTTACCCAATTTATAAAAGTTTTTTTATGTTTTAAGCCCCTTTAAAAAAAAAAGAAAAGGGGTTTTTAGTGTGTAAAAACAATATTTATGCATCCTTTCCTTTTTGAAAAAGCTATTTCATTTTTTATTTTTCCGTATACAGAGCTGTATAAGGGAAAAAAAAAAAAAGGAAAAAAAAATTTTTTTGGGGGGATTTAAAATGGGATTTTAATTGGTACAAAACTTTTTGTTTATAGGAGTTTTTGGGTCGCTTTTTTTTTCCCTTTTATGTGCTGCGGGAAAGAACAATAATCTTAATTCGTGATTGTTTTTTTGTTTTGTTTTTTACGGGGGGTTCCAAACCCTACGGGTAATTAAAAATGACGGAAATTTTTAGGGGAGGGGCATTACGCCCCGCGGGGGGGGGGATAAACCCAAAAATGGGTACTTTATTTTTTTTTTTTATCTTTTTTTGGGGCGATTGGGGTTTGTAAAGGGGGAAAAAAGGGGGGTGTAAAGTTTTTTTTAAATTTTTTTTTTCCCTGTTTGTGTTTTTTTCTTGTTTTTTTTTACTTTTTTTTTTTCTTTTTTTTACTTTTTCCCCCCATTTTTATTTTACTTTTTCCCCATAGGGGATTTGAATTTAGAGGGTCTTTTTGATTTTCTCATTTTAATAGGAATCAGTGCATAGCCTTTTTGTTATGGGCTGGTTTTCCCATGACAACTGTCCCGTCACGATCCGGGGCGTGCCCCAGGGCACCCGGCCGGGGTCGTGACTTCATAGACAACCCGGAAGGGATTCTCTGCCTTCCGTTTGGGGTCCCCGTTTAAAGGGGGAAAAGGGGCCGCACGGATCGCCCGATCCGGCCGCAGAGCGGTTTGCCCACAGAGAAAGCAGGTTTGGGGGCGATCTTTCCTCCTGCGTCCCCCTCTTAGTTTTTTGGGGACCGGGGTTGTCGCGATAATTACGGGGTTTTCCGGGCCCCCCCCCCCGGGGCGATCCCGGGGGCGGGGCCGATGGTGGGGAAAGGGCAGTGTTAAAAATACAGCTGACAACCCCCGCGGGGGATCGCGCGAAATTGCTTTAGAGTTCGCGCGATCCTCAGGACGTATCCATAGTCCAGGGGGCTTAACCCCCAAAAGACCTGGCGTATGGGGTTCGCCCAAGGGGCCCTTAAAGGGGGTTAAAAAAGGAGTTGTCCCCAAATTTCAAGCCTTTTAAACCCCCCTTTTAATGTTTCTGGCAGGGAAAAACAATTTTTTAATTGAAAGGGGCGTGCTTTTTTGTCTCCTCTTCTTCCCCCCCTCTTTTCCCCCCCTCCCCCCCAGCCCCAAAAGAAAGTCGCCTCAGTAACTTCTATACAGCAGGGGGGGGGGGGGGTTTTTTGCCAGAGTTTTTAAACCCCGTGTTGATGCCTGGGGTCGCTGCAGGCTCTTGCTGCCCAGAAACTGCTGTATTGTCAGTCCAAAGAGACAAAGGAAAAGGGGCCCGATTATGGTGTGTAGCCAGAGGGGGGGGTGTGGGAAACCCCGTGATTTTCTTTAATTTTTAGAGCAGGGGGGATGAAGTGTTCCTAAAAAACCCCCCCTTAAAACATACATATCTCCAATCCTTTCCCCAGCAACAAACCCCCGTTTAGAACAGACACAACAGGGGCTAAAGAATGAAATTTTCTATACTCAGGATTTTGGGCCAAAATAAAACAGACAGAGCAAGGGAAACTTTTTCCCTTTTCCCCCCTTTATCTGGTTCTATTTGTTTTAGTTTACGCTCCACAGACAACATCATGTTTATAGTAACACAAGGGTCAAAATTCCCATCCCCAAATTTTTGATCAAAAACCCCACCCTGCTCTCCTCCCAAACTGTGTAGAGAGGGGAGGAAACAGGCCAAAACAAGGTTTTAAAACCAGGGCGCACAGACACAGAAGCCCGAGCCCTCCCCCCCCCCTCCCCCCACAGAAACAAATTTTGTGCAGGAGGGGCTTGTGCTCTGACCTGTATTCTTTAAGGTGATGAGTCCCTCAAACCCGACAGCCCGTGAAAAAAAGATCAAAAAGGGTCACTGCTTTTAGAGATTTTTGGGAAGGGTGATGTATCTACTAACCTAAAAAAAAAAATAACCCCAAAAATTTAGTAGGACATTTGTAATGAAAATATTTGCAAAGCTGCTTGTTTTTTAAAAAAACTTTTTAAATTAAAAACCCCTCAATTTGGGAGCGGGGACAACCCCCTTTTAATTTTTGTGGAAAAAATAATTGGGTTAACAAACTTCCCAAAAACTGTTTTAAAAAACTTTAAGGGGTGTTGAAAATTTTGATGGAGTCATTTATGGGGTAACATTCGGAAAACCCTTTTAAATCCCCTTTTGGAAATGGATTGAACCCTAAAAAAAAAATTTTTGTTGCAAATTTTCGTTTAAAAAAATTTCTATTAAATTTTTAAAACCCCCTTAGGTTGTAAAAAAAAGGGCATTTTTAAAAAAAAAATTTGCCACCCCTACAGTAGGGCATATTGGGAGAAGCAGGTTTTGAACTATTTTGAGTTGGGATAATTTTTCTGGTTTTTAAACCGCAGAAATTTTTTGAAAATTTTAAAAGGGGGAAATTTTTTTTAAATTTTTTCATGAAAAATTTTTTTAATATTTTTTCACCAAAATTAAACAAGGATTGTTATGGAAACCCAAAATTTTTTTTACCAACTTAAAAGCACAATTGGGGGGGGCCCCATGTTTTAAAAACTTTTAGGGCCCAAAAAATTTAAATTTTTTGCCCCCTACCCAACCAATTGAGAGCGCCGTCTTTTTTTCCCGAGCCAAAATAAAAAATGAGAGGAGCCCCTCTGAAATTTGGGTTTCTTTTGGGCAACAAAGGGGAGTTTTAGACCTAGAAAAGTTTTCATACATGTGGCCCAAAAATGTCACCAAAGTAAATTTTTTCTCTGAATAAAATGGAAATGTAAAAGTGTTTAAAAAAATTATTGTCACATAAAAAAGACGCATGTCGGGTTTTTTTAAAAATAAGTCCTGTCAAAAGGCCAAAACGGCTGTGGTAGTAAATGGTTTTAAACAGCAAACATCACACCGGGGCTGGAGGTTGTATGTGGGATTGAAAAATCAGTCTCACTTTAATGAAAACTAAAATGTGGGTTTCCCCGGGCACAAACCCTGAAAAAGGGTTTTTGGAAAAGAAAGCACCATGTTTTTTTTTAATGTGGATAACCCTTTTATTACTGTGAATTATTCCGGGTTTTGGAAACTTTAAAAGCTATTGCATGTTCATCACTTTGGGGGGTTTAAAACTTTTTCATTTTTTCAGGAAACCCTCTTGTGGGCTTGTGCAAAATGCATAGCTTTTTCAGGGATACCCCCTTCTCCCGCTTAAAAAAGGGGTTTCCAATTAAAATTTAAAATTGATGGGAATTTTTTAAAAATATGACTTTCATAGATAAAGGGGGAAATTATTTGCAGGGTGGTTTTTTTTCCCAAAAAAGGGGAAAAACGTTTTCTAAAATCAACAAACCCCAGATCTTTTGTATTTACAGGTTAAACCCCGTAGCTGCTTCCCCAATAATCCACTCTGCACAAAAAAACAAAAAAATTTCATTTTTTTTTTAAGATTTTCTTTCGCCGTCCCGGGAGCGAAAAAAAAAACATTAAAGTTTTAATTTCCCCCCGACTTACATAGAAATAAATGAATAAGGGAATTATGGAATGGAACGAAGTGTAAAACATCTTTTGAGCTCTGTAAAAGGTTCGGTGGATTCGCTGGACCCCCGCAAGCGATGATAGTTAACCACGCCAGGGAGGGAGGGCTAAGTAGCCCCCGGGTTTTTAACCCGAGCCCGGGGGGCAAAGCAGGATGGATTGCTGCGGCGTGAGGCTAAACCCGGGGCTACCCCTGACGGGGACTTGCTTGCGATGGGCGGCCGGGGGAAAGGCGTGGTAAAAAAATCGTGATCCCCCGAGGCCCTAGTCGGGGACAAAGGGCCCGAGGTCAGGGTAGGCGGGAGAGGTTCGTGGCCAAAACGGGGGACGGTCAGGGCAGGCAGCAAACAGGCAAGGTCCCGGAAGAAAACAAAAACGGACTGGTACACGGGGAATCAAAAACGGGCTCCAAAAACTTCTAAAGGCAAGGTAAGGCCCCACCAACAATCTGCCGGGAAATGCGGGGCGTATTTTCCCTATATAAGGGTCAGCCGGGCCCCTCAATAAAACCCAAAAATGGTGCGCTGGCCCCTTTTTTAAAAACCGGGCCCCCTCGCCGCCCCCGGGCACCCTAAGACGGCGGAAAGCATACGGCGGCCCGGGACAGACAGGAGCGGCGTTCACAGGAGGCGGGCAGGTAAGGGAACTGGCGCCAGGGAGGGCAGGGGGGCATGGACGGGGGAGCCCGGGCACCTGCCCCCGGAACCCTGCGGGGGGGGGGGCGGCACGGGGCAACCAGGCCCCCGCACCAGCCCCCCCAGACAGACCCCCCCCCTTAGGTTCTCCCCCTCTTTTCGGAACTTGGGAAAAAGTTCAGGTGACAGGTTCCCCTCAGGTTCCACGAAACCTCCCCGCCGAACCCCTTCCCAAGTAAATGAAAAAGAACCGTTTCCCCCCCTCCGTCTTTGCGCCAGCCCTCCTTGACCTCAAAGATTTTTCAGAGTTGGCCACAGGAGAAGGCGGACGGGATCCACGGGAGAAGCGTTTTAGCACCACAGGCCTGAGGAGCAAACTGGAAGGCTTTCGGGAAAGGCCAGAGTGGAGGCAAGCGGAGTTGTAGGACCCCGGATTAAGTTGCCGAAGTACAACAAAAGGCCCAGAACTTGGGGCCTAATTATGGGGAGGGGGGACTTAAAGCGGATGTATTTGGCGGACAATCAAACCTCTTCACCTGGCTTAAATAGGGGCGGAGGTCTACGGTACCTGTGGGCCGGGGATTTTGGTGCGAGCGGAGGCAGTAAAAGGGCCCTGACGCTGGTTTGCCCAGAGTGCCCCCCGAAGGGCCACGCCCTGGGCACCCACAGAGGAACAGGCATGAAAGTCCAGGGGGGGGGGGGGCGGGATTTACCCCAAAAACACCACAAAAAAGGGGAGGGCCCCGCGATTCGGAGTCAAAAAATTATAAAAAATTCTGCCCCGGGGAGGAGGTCAGACCAAATTTTCCTGAGGGGGGAAACAAAATGTGTTAAGTTTTGGTGCCTAATACTTGGTTAACCCTTCTTTGCCCGTTAGTCTGAGGGTGATATGCAGATGAAAAGTCAAGCTGAATTTTGCATCTGCCCACATAGAGCCCCCCAGAATCTCGACCAAACTGGAAACCCCCCCATCTGAGACGATATGCAACGGGGAAAACCGTGCAAGCGAAAAATGTGGTTTTAAAAAAAAATGTGGGAGTGTGAAGCGAGGGGGAAAAAGGGGAGAGGCAAAAAGTGGGCCATTTTTGAAAAACTATCTGTCACCACCCAGATATAGGGATATATGGGACCAAGGTCTTTCGGACCGGGAAGGGCTGAAGCAGACCCGCGGTCTAGACGAGGCATTTTTTTTGGGCCACAAGAGGTACGGCCAGAAAAAAGTCTTAACATCACGAGCGGGAGGGGGGCCCCCAAAAATATCGAGAGATTAGCTGCAGAGATTTATGGATTCCAGGTTGACCCTTTTTGAGAGGCATGTCCCCACTTGGGATACGAGGCCGCATGGCAGGACGAAGTAGGTCTTTTCCGGAGGCAGTTTTGAAGATCCGGGGGAGCCGCCGTAAGGAGCCTTTTCCGGAGGAATTATGTGCTGTAGGGGGGCTCTAGGCCCACAGTGCCCCGGGGGATTCGAGAGGGCGTTCCCCCTGACTTTTTTTTGGTGGCTGAAAAGGGGAGGAGGAATTTAAAAGCGGGCGAAGAGAGCGACCACCGGGCTTCCCCGGGGATTCAAAAGCTGGCAGAGGGAGATACAGAAAATTTTTTGGGATCGGTGAAAAAATCTCAAATGGGATACCCAACCCCCCTCCAGTAAGTGACGCCATTTTTCTAGGGTAATTTTTGGGCCAGAAGTTCCCGATAGTGTAATTAGTTCGGCAGGAGTGAAGGGTTTTGGGAGAGATCCCAGGTCCGCAATCTTCCGAGGGGATTTTGAAAAAGGACAGCACCAGCACCTACTGAGGAGGCGTCCACTTCTAAAGGATAAATTGGGGATGGGTCCGGGCGAGACAGAAAAGGAGCAGAAGCGAATGCTTCTTTAAAACGCTTAAAGGCTTTTTGGGCCCCGGGAGACAGGCTTGGGGGTTAGCATTTTTTTGGTGAGGGGACCTGGGGGGGGCCCCCAGTGTAGAGAATTGCGGGATAAATGCTGTAATAATTAGGAACCCCAAAAAGGGTGGTGGGGCGGAGACCACCCGGGCGGGGGCCCCCTGCAGGACCGCTGAAAATTTGGGGGGGTCCCTTGGAGACCTTGATCAAACGATGTACCCTAAAAAAGGGCAAGGGGGTGCGTTCAAAAAGGCATTTCTCCCGTTTTCATAGAGGGGGGTGGGTACAAAGGCGTTCTGGCACCTGGGGGGTGGTGGCGGTGAGTCTCCAGATTTGGAGAGAAAATTAAGATGTCGTAGATGACAAAGAGCAGACGTGGCAGGTCAAAGAAGATCTCGTTTACGAGTTTTGGAAACAGCGGAGCGATGCAAAGGCCCCCAATGGCATGACGAGTATTCAAAGTGGCCGTCACAGATATTAAAGACGTCGTTGTGGAACTAGAATGCGCCAAATCTGTGACCCACAGAAGAACAGGTTCATACATTCTGCTGCATTCTACATTGCTTTAAAGCTATTTAGAACTGGCATTTATGCGCCTAGATCATACATATCGCCTATAATGCACATAAAAATAATCTTTTGTCAACAGTCCCTGCACCATCTGCTAAGGCGGTGTGCCATTATGTGGTAAGTAGTGGACAAGTTAAAAGATAAAACTTATTTAGAGGGAACCTGTCACCATCAAAATATTTTTAAAATTTTTTGTTGAAACCTCTGTTTTCTATTTTGGGAGTCCAGTGGGTGTTCTCACTCAATAATTGACAGCCCTTAACTATCAGTAACTGTTTAGGACTGCCCACTGGACTCCTAAGGTCAGATAGAGCTCTATAACTTGATGCTACCAGAACATATTGTACAGTGGTCCCTCAACATACAATATTGTTTCATCACCATTGTATGTTGAGACCATTGTATTTTAAAATGATAAATCTATGGGAAACTTGGTTTAAAAGCCCAAAATGTCATCCAACATAATGAAAAATGAGTATTAATGAAAATAAAGCATATCCTAATACAGATAAAGCAAGTCCTTACATATAACAGTCATTAAGAGCTGCTGTGTGTTGAAAATCACTTTCTCGGTTATGACTTAACACAATGTACCAGAAACAAGAAAATGTGGCCACCCTCACTTAGTGCCCAAAGGAGCCGCTTATCCTGGCATATATATGTAGTACCACAATGACTGGTGAGAGGCGCTACTAGACCACCAGTCAATGAATGCAATTCACTAATACAAATGTGCATGATAATTGGTTGGATCTTCCATCAATCACTTGTGCCTCAGATCAGCAATGTCTGTGACATTACATGGTGAGCGTGGTTTTAAGATACAAAGTCCCAGGAAAGACCATTGTGTGTTGAAAATCTTGTATCTTTAGGCCATTCTAACCGGTCAGCCTTCTGTATTCTCTATATGACAGCTTCCCTCTATAGGCAGGCCAGGCTTGCAAAAACCTGGACAAAGGTGTATATACTAGAAAAGTACTTGAAATACTGTATGATATCTGGAATTATAGTAACTGATGCCTGAATAGACATATTAAAATGCATCATAAAATTGATCGGGGGGCTTGTCCATCTATTAACCCAGACATGACAGATATATTTTTAGCAGCATCATATTGAAATCAATGACTAGGTTGCTGTTGGAAGAGGATATTTTTTTAAAAAAATTTGTCATGTTTTATTTATTTTTTATGCTTTTTAATTTTTTAAAAATTTTTTAAATTTGGCAGTGGTGGGGCCGTTGGCATGTGCCACA
>JAODAL010080959.1:0-12064 GCA_025379985.1 Phyllomedusa bahiana | reverse complement strand
GCCCAAACATCCCACATACAATTATTCCCAGCTTTTGGGGGCCCCGATGCACTTACTCGGATGATATGGAGGGTTGTGCTCAGAAATAGGGGCTCAGCTCTTTTCCAGGTGGGCCCTTGACCCCCTTTTCAAATTTAACCCAATTTTTTCCCCGTTGGCAGGGGGGACCCGGGTGGGTGGTACCCTTGGTTTGAGCGGGGATTTTTTTAGGTTTGCGATATGGTGGTTTAACAGGACTGGGCAGTTTCCCCTTTTGATAGGATCAAAACAGACTTCCAGAAAAACCAAAAAGTTGTTTTTATTCTTTACTTACAGATTTCCCATTCTTAAAACAATGTTGAAGGCTACAAAGGGTTTCCCTCCCTTTAAAAGGTTGGGGTGATGATATTTTAAAACGGTAAACCTAAAAACAAAAAGGTTGATTTCAGAAATTTTCTATACTAAAAATAAACCCACCCAGGGGAAACCCTTACCATACCCCCCTTTATAGGGCCAAAAGGGGATAGGTTATAGGCAGACGGGATTCCCGGGCTGGAAAGGGCCCAAAAATATGGAAGAGGGCAGCACAGCCCATTTATCTTTTAGCGTTTACAGGGAAAAACCAATAAAAAAATACTAATTTTTTTGGTACCATACCCCTTTAAATTACTACAAAAATTTAAAACCGAAAAAATTCGGATCAATTTTGGCGTTGTCGAACCCGGGGCCCCGGCATTGTATATCATTTTCTTCTGGGAATGCCACATTATCCAAAAAACCTCTGGCCCGGGTTTTTTCACAAGTTTATTCAGGACCTAAAGGGTTTTAAAGGTTCCATTTTAAACGACTTTCTGTATCCTAAATTTATTCCCAAAAAATGTGAAAAAACAACATGAAAGTTGATTTTGGGTATCCCGCCCGGCAACTAAATCCCCTAATTGCTTCTTTCTGGAAACGAAACCGGGACCCCAAGCTTTAAAGTGTTGTAAAAATAAAATAAAAGTCCAAAAGGGGTATGGAAAAATTTAAACCGTTTAGCGAAAAAACCCCCTTGGAAGCTTTGGGGTTATCTGGTTTGCCAGGGGGTACATTTGTGGCTATTAATGTTTTTTTTAAAAATAAAGACCTATTGACTTCCTTTTTTTTAAAAAACCAAAAAAAAAAAAAAAAAAAGGGATTATATTAGCCCTTTATTTCAATAGTGTGTCTTATTATTTCCCCCCCCTTTTGTGTCGTGTCTTTTTTTTAAAGGGGTTTTGCCCTCGCACTAAGAATAGCTTTCAAATTGTGGGGAAAACAAAAAAATTAAAGCATTTTCCAAATATTTTGCATTGTTCCTCTGTTTTCCCCTAAAGAGATACAAGTGGAATTTTTTTACCTTTCCCGGGCATTTCTAGTTCCCTCCAAATAACCGGAAACCCGTTTAAAAAAATCCCTGGGGGGTATTTGTTCAATGAGATAAAGGGGGGATCATCACACAGGTAGGCAAATGTCAGTCAGTTGCCTTTTGCTTTCCCCGACAGTAAAAAAATTTTTTTTATCTCCCAAGGGAAACGCTCTGTAATTAGGGGTTTTGTTTTTGGGGGTCAGATAAGAAAATTTCCCTTTCCCCCAGTTTGGAAACTAATCTAACTAATTAGCATCTAAGCACAACATTTGCTGTACAAGCATGGAAAATTATTGAAATTAGTATGAAAACCCGGGAAGTGAAGAGAATTTCTTTCATGCCTTTTTTGAAACCCCGTGGGGGGACAAACTCCTTTAAGTATTCATGGAAAGGTCTCACCCACCCTTTTATTAAAAACAAAATTTATATGTATGACAGCTGGGAAAAAAAGGGCAGTTAAAACCTTTTTTTGAAGGCTAAAATTTCGATTCCCTTTGGGTTATTGCTTTAAATTTTTTTGATCCCCAGTGTATATTGATTCACGCTTTTTAAAATAGCCCAAAAATTAAAGGTTTACTGTTATCAAAAAAATTGTATTTTCTGGACTGTATTTTTGGGAAAAATGTCTAAAAAAAAACACAGTTAAAAAAAAAAAAGGGGGGCAAAACGGGCCAGGGAAAAACTCAAACGGGAAAAGTAGCCCGAAAAAGTCATGCCAGCGAAAGCTGGGAAAAAAACCCAAAATGAGAGCTCCCGGTGGGGGAAAAAATTTTGTGACAGGTGTGGAGGGGGCGGGGGGCAGCCACGGGAGCATGAGGTCGGGCGTGGCACAATGACATTTCTGGGGGTGGGCAAAACAGAGGATGCCCAGAGTGGCACAATGACATGAGAGCGGAGGTCACGGGGCGGCAGCAGTATGAGGTCAATGGCAGTGGCACAATGACATTCTGGAGGTGGCAAATCAGGAGGAGCCACAGAATGGCACAATCACACTGCTGTGGGCGGTCCACGGACAGCCAGCCAGCATGAGATCAGGAGTGGCACAATGACATTCTGGAGGGCGGAAAACTGTATTAGGCAACAGAGTGGGCACAATCACACAGTGTGGGAGGTCACAACGGCAGCAGCAGTTTTTTGAGATCAGGCAGTTGGCCATGACATTTGGAGGCGGGCAAAACAGATATTAGGCCATCAGAGTGGCAACAATCACACAGTGTGTGAGGTCACGGCCGGCAGCAGTAATGAGATCAGGCGAGTGGCACAATGACTTTCGGGATGGGAGGGCAAAACAGGAGGAAGCTTACAGAATGGCTCTCAATGACTGAGAGCGGAGGTCTCGGCGGCGGCAGGCAGCATGAAGTCAGGGCTCAAGTGGCCACAATGACACAGTGTGGAGGGGACCGGCAGGTAGTCACAGCAGCAGCATGGAGGTCAGAGAGTGGCACAATGACATTCTGGAGGTGGCAAAATCAGGAGGATAGCCACAGAGTGGTACAATGAATGAGAGCAGAGGTCACGGCATAGGGAATGGCAGCCCAGAGGTGGAGGTTCAGCAGTAGCACAATGACCAGTGGGAGGAATGGCAGCAGCCACAGCAGCAAGCATGATGGTCAGACTGGGGCACAATGACACAGTGTGGATGTCACGGCTACAGCAACAAAGCAGCAGCAGCATGAGGTCATAGAGTGCCACAATGAAGAGTGTTCGTGAGGTGGTTGGCATTACCAGTCCCTGGTAAGGATGGTGGCAGTCAGCTGGAGAAAGGAAACTGGGTCAGCAGATGGTGTGGCACTCAGGCGGGGTGGCGGCGGCATCAGAATAGTGGCTGAGGCAGGTTAGTTTGAACCCAGATGACGCCTAAGGCATGGGGGTGTGGACATCCTGGCCGAATCCCGCTGATTCATTTGACAAAGGTCAGTCGTTCCACATTTCCGGTGGACATCGGGTTCTCTTGGGGTAACGATGGCCCCGACGCATCTGTAACACCGCCTCTGATGACCACATACTGGCCGGGCAAGACAGCTTCTCCACTGCAAACTCGGCAAGTTGCGGCCACACATACCACTTTGGCTGTCAGTAGTCCAGCGGATCTTCTAACTGAGGTGACGAGTGCCTGTCCAAGTATGGCCACATACCTGTTGGTGCAGGGACTTGCTCCTGGTCCTGCTGCTTGCTGACTGCTGCTGTGCTGCTGGCGACGGCCCTCCTCACAGGCGGGTGAAGGAGCTGCTATCCAGTGACTCCAGATTAGGTTACTACTGATGGCGCTGGTTATGATACTACCCCCCACCTTCCCCCAGCAGCCGCGGCTAGTAGTACGTGAGCGCTGTTGGTAAACCCCGGTCGACCTGAAGAGGTGGGACGGTGATGCGCCACATAGGCAGCAGCCCACTTATTACGGTGATTTCCCTATAGTATTTGCAGTTAGTCTTCCCTCTCAATAGCTGGGAAATGGCTCCATTTTGGACCGGTAGCGCGGGTCTCCACATAGGGTGGAAGCTCAGACGTATCCTCTGCCGGATTGGCTGACTATTCGCATGTCACTGCCAGGCAAATAAGATGCTGCGGGGACCATCTGCACAGTTTTGACTCAGAGGGGCTCCCTGCCTCATTTCCACTGTATACTGCCACGGTGATTGGGGGTCATATGCCTATCTTCCTCATCTCCATCCACCTCCTTCCAGCTGATCTCCTGCTCCTCCTCTCTTGTCACTGGGTAGAAAAATCCACTCATTTCACCAGACATATGCTTCTGCTCCAATTGTACTTCCTCCTCCTCCATTCTCAGTCCCACCGGACTCCATGTGGCCTCGTGATGTAGTCGCCACGTCTCGTCCCCAGCCAGACAGTTTTTTCAAGCATCTGTTCAGACATGAAGCAGTGGAATGAAGCTATTCATCCCGTAGTCTGGCGACTGACAAATAACGTCGCCTTCCTCGAATGGCCTCAACAAACGGACAGGTGTCCACGCAGGAGCTGCCACTGGGCTGACATCAAAGTTACACAGGGGGGGATGTACTTTCTGTTCGCTTTGGTTACATCACCACAAAAATCGTTAATGGCCATTTCTCTGTTCATACATTGGTTCCAACATGTGCAGGTGGAATTCCGACGGGGTGGAAACATTGCGCATATCAGAGTGTGTTGGGGGGGGGGGCCGTTCTGCCGACTGCATTCGAGGAGGGGTTCTGGCTTTGTACGAATGGATAAAGTGTGTGCACCCAGTTTTGGCCATTGTCAGAATGTTCTGAAGGATCGGTGGAAGACTTCAGGAACCTTTTCACAACCAGAGTGAACACGTGTGCGCCATGCAGCGTCGCGATGGACCATCCCTCCTCGGTGCAGCGGCGGGGACACCAGGTTCCTCCATTGTGTGTCACCATGGTTCCGATTTCAGTTGGCCGCGGAGAAAGCCACCACACGATTTCCTTGGTGCTGCATGACCGGAGCAGGTTCCTCCCCTGTGTGACATTGTTCGGCCGAGGCATGCCAGGTGTAGGAACTGGCGTGACAGCTGTGCATCACATGTGGTATGATGGAGCAGTACTTGTGGAGGCTGAGATGGTGGGGTTGGTGGTGGAGGGGGAGGCGGTCTTGGCGCAGGTGCAAGCTTAGTTTGCTGCAGTTTTGACACGTGGAGGAGAGATAGCGGCGGTCTCCTGTCCAAGTTGTATGGATAGTGCCGGGGCTGGAGCACATTCACCCAGTGGGCCGTTAAAGGACAGGTACTGGCCCTGACCGTCGTTACAGCTCCAGACGTCCGCGGCTGCCGTGCTCCTTGGTACAAATGGAAGCTCAGATGACCCACTTCTGTTTACATATTTATGAAGTGCTGGTACTGGCTTTCTTGGAAAAGGAATTACGGCTTGGAACTCTCCATCTCGGCTCGGCACAAAGCCATTAGTTCTCTGAACGGTATTGCAGTGTCCACCATTTGGAAAAGGGAGGGATGCTATGAGTACAACAAACTCCTGGACAGGAGCACGATCAGCTGCTGCAACTGTAGGATTGGTTGGACGATACTGTGTCTCTTTGCATTCGCCTCGCTGAACGTCTGCTGGCGCATGAGTAGCGAGGAGCAGGAGCCTTGGACCGGGTGATGTGTCACCGAGAAACAGCTCCCATTCTGCAAGACGGTGGTGGACAACTTGAATGGCTGCAATGGCATGCGTGACACTGGGCGCTGTTGCTGCTGCTGTTGCCTGCGGCGGCAGGATGGGACCACCACATCTGAGCCCACGTTTCCCCAGGCCACCAGATGGTGACGCAGCATGTGTTGACGAGGGCCGTTGGTGCCAACGTTAGTTCACTGCCACGCTTCACTTTATGCCAGAACAGATTTCTACATATACCCCATTTTCGGCTACTCCGGTGTCTTTTCCACAAAGAAACTGCCACCCAGGCTGAGTATCGGATTTTTACCGCCACACGCTCGCAGAGTGAATACTGCCGCCGCTTGCCCGACTGAGCCCTGTGCCGCTACTTTCTGGGACCTGCGAAAGAGGAGTATTTTTTTTACCCAGTGGCCGATTGGCTCTGACCTCACAATGCTGCTATCCTGCTGACTCTCGGCACTCGACCCACTTGGCTGGCTGCGCCTGCTGCCTAATGCGCTAGCTGACGCCCTCTTCTCCTGACGATGATGAAGCCCTTGCCCTCACCTGGCGCCAAGTGCGGTCGGCTACATCATCATCTATTTTGTGTTTCATCGTCACTGCTGGTCCTCATCACCGAGTCGTGGGTATTGCCTAGGCTGCTCTCTCACAACATGACCCTCCATGCACACTCTCACATCTACTACTTTGCCGCCTACTGCAAGAAGCAGGGATATTGGCCCATTTCTTCGCGGCCAGTAGCTGCTGGACTGCCACTCCTCATAATGTATTTCATCCTCCGACTATATAGTGGCGCTGAGCCCAGAACACACATAGTAGATTTGGCTGAGGGAACCGGATGGGACAGAGGCGGCTGAGGACCGGTGAGGGCCGCTGACCCGCTCTCGGGCCATGCCAACTAGGGATGTGTCTGAGGTTCCACGAATCTTGGGCTGGGGATGTTCAGTTGTCATCTGGCGAGGAAGAGGAGTTGACCTAGTCAACAATCAAGAACCCTGGGCTTGGGGTGTGAACACACACGGCCGCCTTGATGACACCGGCCAGTTCTGGCCTCAGAGTGAACCCTGCTGCGAGTCCCTTGCTTGTGCTGCAACAGGGCCTTGTTCCAGGAAATGTTGGTGCCCACTGCCACTCGCAGGTGCAGAGCCTGCGACTTTCTGTCTGTCATACTGTTTGGTTCGTAAATGTACATGACACTGTTTGATGAGGATATCTGTATATGATATATATACACCCTGTTTTGGGACTCTCATATGGAACCCAGTAACAAGCTTGGGTAACCCTTGGATTAAAAATGAGCTCCTCAAATGGCCAGGCAACAATTTACTGTATGTGTCGGTTTTAAAAATACACTGTGTGTTTTACTAATTGTAAAAGCACCAAACAGGATTAATTAACCTATCGGACATGAATTAGGCTACAGGAAAAAATGTATATATTTTGGCTTTGAAAAAGACGGTTTATTTTTGTAGCACCCACCAGCAAAAATACGCTTAATTTAACCCATGGATGTATATTGCGCCAAAGAATGGAGCCGCACAAACTAGTAGCTTGTAGCGTGTTTACAATTGCGTGTTTTCTATGCCAACAACAAGAGTACAGTTGTATTTAACCTTTGCTTGTGAATTAGGCTACAGGAAAACATTTTATATTTTGGCGTTGAAAAAAGACAGTTAATTTTTTGTCAGCACACCAGCAAAAACACACGCTGAATTAACCCCTGGATGTATATTGCGCCAAAGTATTGTGACCCCAACAAATAGTAGCTTGTATAGCGTGTTACAATGGCTTGTTTTCTACGCCCACACCAACAAGATACAGTTGTTAATTAACCTTGTTGTAAATTAGGCTCCCGGAAAAATTTATATTTTAGGGCGATAAAAAAGACGGTTTATTTTTTTCAGCCCCCAGAAAAACCAAAGCCTTTTAATTCCCCCTTGATTTTAATTTGCCCCCAAAGAATTAAACCCCGCCCCAAAATATTTAGTTTTGGTGGGGGGGTTTACAATTGCGTGTTTTCTACGCCACACAACAAGAGATACTTTTGAAATTTTAACCTTTGCTTGTGATTTGGGCCCACAGGAAAAAGTATTTATTTTGGCGTTGAAAAAAAAGAGGTTTTTTGGGGTCAGCACACCAGCAAAAAAAAACGCTTTTTTAACCCTGGATGAAAATTGCGCCAAAGTTTTTGAGCCGCCCCCAAACTAGTAGTTTGTAGGTGTTAAAAATTGCGGGTTTTCTACGCCACCCAAAAGAGTTTACATTTTTAAATTTAAAACCTTTGCTTGGGGAATTAGGTTTACGGGAAAAAATTTTTATATTTTTGGGGTTTTGTAAAAAGGACGGTTTCTCGGGGGTTTCACCCACCCCAAACCCCAAAACAACCCCTTAAAAAACCCCTGGATGAAAATTGGGCCAAAAGGAATTGACCCCCAAAAAAAAATTTGAAAGCTTTGTTGCGTTTTTAAAATTTTTCCCGTGTTTTTTTCGCCACCAACAAGGGGATACAGTTGAAATTTAAACCCTTTTGGTTTGGGGAAAATTAGGCTCCCAAGAAAATTTATTTTTTTTGGGCCCGTTGAAAAAGAAGGTTTCTTGGGGCAGAACACCTGCAAAAAAAACGCTTAATTAACCCCGGGGATGTAAATTGCGCAATAGAATTGGGCACCCAAAAAATTTGAATTTTGGTATTTGTATTTTTAAAAACGCTGTTTTTAAAAATTTAAATAAAACAGGAAGGGCTTAGTTTTTTTCCCCCATTTTGGATATTAAATGTATATGCGCTGCAGTGGGCGCAAAACTGGTTTTCAAAAACCAATCCCAAAAAAAATTTTGAAATTGAAATTTAAAGAGAACAGCCCTCTGGACAAGCTGGGGCCCCCCACAGAATGCTATAAAAAAATCAATTCTTCAGTAAAAAGCTTTTCGCCGTGGCAGCCCCTTCCCTGATGAGCACAGGGGAGAGGAGTGTAAAGGCCCCCGGCGTGGGGCCCGGCCCTTATATAGTCCCCGGTGAAGTCACAGAATCCCCCGGGGCTTGTTTGGGCTTCACCTCTCCATGTAATGCAGGAAAAACCCCGTTTTTCCCCCCAAAGAGTTTTTTCCCCATGTAGCGCCATGTGCTCGCACCCCATTTTATCAATAAAAAAGCAACTTTCGTTCCCCCGAAGTACCCCCAAAGTTCGACTTTTTCCGAACTGAAGTTTTCTTGAAATTCTAAACAAATTTCCCACTTCGTTAGAATCGATTCGCCCATCTCTAATTATTATGTACATCTATATTCAATGCAGTACGCTGCAATTGAAAAAAATTTAAGTTTGCTTGTAAGAAGTAGTACCCTTTCCCTTATTGGACATATTGGTGAAAATTAAAAGTCTCCCCCCAATAAATAAACCCTCCCAGGTGCGTGAAATTTTCCAAATGGGTAAGCAGACATCTGGTGAACCCCCACAGGGGGGATTTTTCCCACTATTCGGGGGGCATGGTGCCCTTTTAAAATATTTCCACCAAAAATTTTTAACCTAAAAAAAACACGCACCTGTATTTCTTTATTTGTTGAATGGTTTCCCCAAGGGATCAAATTTTATGGCTAAGGAATTTGGGGGTTTCCCGGGATTCTATGGGAAGGAAAAAAAATAAAAGTAAAAAACTTTTAAAAACAAAGTTTTGTTTTAAAAAAATAATTTGACTTTTATTTGGTCTTTCCCATTGCAATAAATTTTGGTGGGAAAAAGAAGGAATGGTATCATGGGGGGTCCTAAAAATTTCAATGTCTTTGTTGCTGCTGTACAGTATGTCGACCTTTACTTTAGTGCTCATTCTAGGATAATGCTCAGTTACATTCTGATCGATTACTTCTGTTAAATGTGGAAGTTTCCTCTTTAGAAACTTTTTTAAATGGTAATAGGAGGGGTTTCATTTACATGAGGCTTTACTTTTACTTTTTTTGGGTTTGGGGGAAAGGGGACCCCTACTGGATGCTATATTTCAGCTTACAAAAAATTTTTCCGGGAAATAGTTTCCCTGCCCCAAAAAAATTCCCCACTGCCCCTTTTGCCTAACACCCCCACCCCAAAACCTTTTGTGGGGTTTTTATCTCAACCCTCACTAATTTTTTTAAACCTATTTTTCCCCCCTGCAAAATTTTTCCTTCCCCCTTTTAAAAACATGTTAAAAATCACCCCCAAATTTAAAAAAAACCATTTTTTTAAATCCCTTCTTTTGGCCCAACATTTCACCCCTTCCACTGAAAATTTGGGTTTTCCCCAATTTCCCAAAAATCAAACCCAAAACCCAACCCTTAGCCGTTCCCCCAATGGTCTAGTAAATTGCTAAAGCCTCACATCACTGTCTGGGGTTTCCCCCCTTTTCCCTTAGACCTGTACTTTTCCCTTGGCCCATTGTTAAAACCACGTTTTCCCCTTTTTTACAAACCTCTTTTCCCTTGAAACATGATCTTTCCCTTTTTGGGTTTCCCCTTTATACCTAAATGTTTAGAAAATTTTTAAGTCTCTCACTTTCGAAACCCTCCCCCTTCTCCCCTTCACTCTCTGTGGGGTCCCTCAGTAGAGTCCACTACTCACTCTATTTAAAACTTTTGGGCCCGGGGGGACAGCTATAGCATCTTTTGGGATTTCGTCCCACTTGTATGCTGATGAAAAAACAACTTTACATCCCCCGGCCCAGATATAAAATTCTGCTGCCCCGGAAAACCCTGAGTGTCTATTTTTTCATATCCCCCTTCCCCTCCTCCCTCCTAAAAAAAATGGGATAAAAATAAATTTTAAATTATTTTTCCCCCAAATCCCACTCTTTTCCCCCCAAATGATCTATCTATCTATTATCTACTATTACCCTATCTTTTCAATCTTTTCTATCTATTTTTTTTATCTATTTGTCAACAGCTCTACATTTTCCCCAGTCCTGCAAGTCCACTGCCTTGGGATAACCTTAGATTCCTCCCTACCCTTTTAAAACCAAAAATTTCAAAACCTCACCTCTGCTCCCAAACCCCCACCGGGAAAAATATTTCAAGAATCCACTAATTCCCTTAAAAGGGTTTTCTCCCCCCCTGTTTAGTGAGTTTTGCTTTTTCCCCTTACTCTGTCTTTTTCGGGATGGGGGTTTTATTCTACAGCAGTGTTAGCATATTAAAACCTTCAGAGAGCAGTTATTTGCCCTTTCTGACAGAGCAGGGATTTTTATCTCAAATTTAAGTTTACAGATAAAGCCATGCTTTTCATTCCCTCCAGCACTTGTACCTTTTGTTTTAGAAGCTAATCTTGTTGATACAGTGGGGAAATAAAAAAAAATTTATCAGCTACCAATTGTGCAGTTCTCCCCCCTTTTGAAAGATTTTAGGCCTGTACTGGGGGCATCATAGTTTGACCTCCCCCTATGAGGAAACAAAATGAGAAAACAAATCCCGAAAATCACAATGATTTGGAAAAAATTTACTTTCAAAAATTTGATGGAAAAATAAGTATTTTGGGCACCTACAAAAAAGCAGATTTCTGGCTCTCAAAGACCTTAAAAACTTGTTTAAGAGGCCCTCTGTTTCCCCCAATCATTGTTGTAGTAAAGGGCACCCGTTTGAATTTTTATAGTATTTAAAACACACCTGGGCCACAAACCCCGAACTGTCCACACTCCCCAAATCCCTTTTGTTGAAAACCAAAGATCTGTTGAAGGGGGGCAAAAAGAAACAAAAATTTTAGCCTAAAAAATAAATCTGCAATAGGCCCAAAAACCCCTTGGTGTGAAAAAATCAAAATGTTTGGGGCAATCCCCTAGAAAATGGGGACATAAAAAAGACTACCCCATTAAAACCCCCTCCCTTTTGGGGCTCATTGCAAGTCTCACCCCCTGGGTTCAAAAAGATCACAAAAAACGGTGGCAAAAAACCCAGACCCACACAGGGGGGGCCTAGTAAAAATGACCTACAGGGGAGCTGGGGCCATGTAAAAAAGGCTCCATCGTAACCCCTATGCCGCCAGGGCTCAGATTCGTATGCCAGGGGCGTGTCCCCCTTTCCCTTAAAACCAGTACCCTGTCTGGGCCCCCCTAAATTTGTTTGAGAGCATTTTTGAATGATTTCCAAAGGGTATTTGGGGGGACTGTCACATGGTCGATTTTAAAACAAAGTACAACTGTTTGGTGACACACCCAATCGTTGTGTTTGGGGAGAGGGAATGAAAGAGTTGCCCTCCAAAAGTTTTTCACCTAAATACTGTGAAGCATGGGATGGAAAATTATGCTTTGGGGTGTTTCCTGAAAAGGGAAAAAACGGGCTGATCCGTGTACAATTAAAGAATGAATTTGGGGCCATTTTTATAATTTAGATTTGAGTTTCCCAAATTCCCTTCCCCTTTTGCAAGGGCATTGAAAATGAAAAAAGGGCTGGGTCTTTTCCCGCTGACAATGATCCCAAGAAAACCACCAGGAAAAATGAAGGGGGCTTTGTAAGAAACATTTCAAGGTCTGGAAATGGATGGCCAATCTCCCGATTCAACCCCCACAGAAACCTTTGGAGGGAGTTTAAAGGGCCCGTGTTTTTCCCCGCGAAAAGGCCCCAAAAAATCAC